>JAHWFP010087731.1:17812-38862 GCA_023313725.1 Lithobius niger | reverse complement strand
CAGAAGAAAGATGAAAGGCAGGAAACGGAACGAATGTTGAGATGATGGTTGCGAGATGTGGAGAGGATGAAGAGTGTATTCGACGCAATAATCCGAAAAACGAAAGCGCTAATGACGAAGAGGTGCAGGTGCAGCATGTCTCGAGATGTGTAGGAGCAGACGTCTTCGTTCGTTGATCTTCCGTGTATGATGCCAAGATGTAGGCTCGTGCAGCTGAAGCGTGTATGGCAAGTCCAGTCTGGAGGAGAGTGGGGGGGGAGGGGGGGGATTGAGGCTTAATGGCGCGTCTGGAGGAGAGTCTTGAATGACGACGGGGTGTCAGAAGCTGTGCTTCCAAAGATGACAGTGTTGTCTGGCCAACGATGACAAGATGCGGAAGCCACGGCCTAGCCGAAGGCAAAGAGAACGCCAGTAATGTCAGTAGGAACTGACAGGAAGGCGTACCATCGATACAGCAAGAAGACGTCGTTAAGAAATCAACAGGGAGGGACGAGGGGCAGCCGAAGGGCCCAATAATCCGAGAGTGAGAGCAAGCTGATGCCAGTATCAACAATACAGCAGGATGTAAATGCCACAAGGAGTCGTCAAGCTAAGGACCAACACATGGCTGAAGAGTGGGGCCGCAGCTGCTTATCGTCTTCCATTCTTGACGAAGGGCAGTCGTGCACAGGCTTCCCTTCCACGCAAGCCCAGAGATCCGCGAAGTGAAGGCCATAGTCTGTCCACAGGGTACAGAAGACATCGTGGCAGTGTCTAGCGCAGTTACCTTCAGCACCGAAGGAGGATAGGTGAAGGGCACGAAGAACGGGAACCAGCCGGTGAAGGATGGCCGACGGGCGAAGGAGGAAAGTCAGGAGAGAGTGCCGAAAATCCAGGGAGAGGTGACAAAGGGCCAGAGAAGGTTGCGAACCAACCGGGCCGAATCCATTGCGGGTGTGACCGTGGCACGCAGCAGAGTCTTCTTGGTTGTCGAAAGATGGTCTACAGCAGTGCTGTCGAAAAAATCCAGGAACCCCGACTTGACTGCAGGGGACAGGTGACGTTGCGGATGTAAACCCAAGCAGCGCCTTTGGTGGCCGAAGGACGGGTAGGAGAAGGGCATTGAGAATGTGAACCACCCGACGAAGGGCGGTTCTTTGGCGAACGATGGCAGGCCGCAGAAGGGTGGAAAATTCTGGCAGAAACAGTGAAAAAATGTCCACCGAAACAGGTGAGGGTGAAGGTTGGCAAGGTAGTAATAAGAGCCAAGGCTTCCCTAGGTGTGCCGTCGGCATAGGGCATGATAAGAAGGACGAAGGAACCGCAGTAGCTCAGACTATGGCAACCTTCCCGGAGCAACGAACAGCACATCTGATAGGTTCGAACTGTAAAGAAGAAAATGATGACATACAGTCGCTCGCAACACTTTTATAAAGGAGGGGTGGGCAGGATGATGCGCACTGGGTTGCGTGGCAGGCGATTCAATAACTTTAATTTCTAAAGTAACAGCATTGGAGAGGAGAGAATACTAGAATTCCAGGTAATGAATATTTTCGTCGCATATAGAAATGACATTATCATTTGTTGTGACAACCTATACACTAAGTTTCTTTACAGTGTACTAATTGGTGCAATTTTTTATACCATTCAAACGGTTAAAAGATATCCGTTACCCTATATTTAACAAAGATATCCTATATTTAACAAATGAGAAAATTACTCGCCTACCATACATCATTTTGAGTAAAAGATTTAAGGGTTTTGTAATGTTTGATATATGCACTTAAATCCACCGCATCAAGTACGGCCCCAAACCTCTATTTACTTACAGTTAGTCTTTCCCTTGCTAAAAAAAACGTTTTAAAATGTGGCATCTAGGATATTTTCTGTTGAATATTGTTAACTATATTTAAGAACGTGCCGTTCCTATGCGATCCTTTGCGTGCCTACAATGACCTTGAAGTTTTATCTGTGTGCGCGCAATACTAATTTTAATCGTTTGCTAATAATTACTAAGAGATCAAAATTTTTTTAAAGTTAATTATTCCAATAGATCGCCGAAGCAAAATTATAAGACACTAGTCTAGAAAATTTAAATTGTGATTTTAAAACACAAAAATCATTCCGGTTTGTGACGAAACAATTAATGTGTTCGCTCTGGCTTGTCTATTAGGCGCAATACCAACTGAGACAGTAGCTCCATTCTTCGCTGCGAGGAACGAAGCTACTGTCTCAGTTGACCTTGGCTATGGTAAAAGCGTGGATGCGATCGGCGCGTGGCAGTTATAAGGCAGACTGGGTGTATCTTTAAACCGTTATAAGCACGATTAAAATTTTACATTTTACCGCTTTAATGTGGTTTATATTATCTTCAATTTTACTTTAATAAGGGTTCACAATAAGCCAAAATGCCAGGTTAAATGAAATATTTTGTGTAAACCTATGCAAAGGATTATTCTAAATATACATTCCACGCAAAGCCCTTAAATGGCTATTGTGTTAATGGTTCGCAATTAATTATAAAATTGACATCATTTTATTTATTTAATCAAGGAGTGCAATGTTAAGGATGCCTACGTACAACCATATGTTCTCCCGGTCCCGGGTCGGCCATGACATTCGTTAAGGTTGGAAGTTCGGACTCAGCCAGGATCTCCTGGAATAGCAGCTGAATGCCATTCTGAAAGAAAAAGAAAAGTTGTCAGCGTTTTTGCAACTCACACAAGGAGGGCCAATCTAGACTGTCTCATAAATATCAATGATAAAAGTCTATTGAGCGCCTGGATTTTTGCCAACTCTTGGCCATCAGGTGGAAGATTACGACCTTTGCTCAGTCAACAAATATCATCAGTCTAGTACTTTTTAATGTCGTATTTTATCAAATATTATCAACTAGACACAAGTCATTAAAGTGTAATGAGCAGCTACGCATAGCTACACAATTCAACTTACATTTGATTAAAAAAAAAAACTGTCTTGCAGTAGCGGCGCTGCACTGAATTGTCAGGATGTTTTGAAAGGCTCCTGAATTGAATTAAAACTCACAACATGGATGAATAAGCCAATAAATGTTATTCACATAAAATGGAGTGCAGTGCAAACAACTGGTATAGTTCAGCCAGGGGCTGTTCCAAGAATGAGGTCTCTTCACCCCACCCCCTGCCCCATTTTGGCCCTGAGGCTACTGCGCACTATCAAGTGTAAGATTTGGATGGGAAGGGGACAATTTATGTGTTTATATAAGTTTTTAGTGTCCAAATTATGTGAGGATGCGGGAGGTCTTGGATTCGAGTCCCAGTCGGTGGGACAGTCTTCTTTCTTTCTCAGATTACTGTATCCTCACAAAGGCCGGTCTTTAATTTTGATGCAGACTGTTTGATTCGTTTGCCCTTTACCTTGTGATTTACCTTTTTTATTTACGTGAGGTCATTTTAAGGCTTATATAGCTAGCTTGCAATAAATTTGTGGAGTGTTACATGATACCACCCCCCTCCGTACATCTGCCACTGAGTCCAGCACATTCTGAATGAATGATGATCCACGACATACCTATCTGCACGGTTCGAAAGTGTATTGATAGTTTCATGAAAATCCAAGACATAGGATGTTTTGGAAGTACATAGGATTATACCGGATAAAGCAAAAGTCTGGTCTCAACAGAAATAATGTCAGGATATAGTGGTGAAACGTCAATTCTGAAGACATATTTGTAAGGAAAGTTATGTATGACGAAGCCAATGAAGATATTTGAAATCACCTTGAAAAAACATTCAAGGTCATCCATATCCTACCCCAAAATGGCACAAGACGTGAATTAGTAGTAGGCACACTATTGAAATCACGCAAGTTTTGGATCCTTCTCTCGTCATGCAAGATAAAGTACGGTTCATCAGTTAATCTCAGGTTAAATTAAAGTAATACTTGCTGCAGAAAAAGTTCTTGTCTATGATGTGAATGATGGCGGCTTATTACTTTAAATAGGCCTCGATTCGTATCGAACGTTTACTTTTTTCAGGGCAATTCACACTGTAATAAACACTGTGATTCAAATGATCTACCACACTCATTCGCTTCTATTGCTTGATATACGAGAAGGGCCGAGAAAAAGAACGCTTTTAGTTGTGATCCTGTTTTCTCTGTCAAGCCCTTGGCTCCCTTACATGGCAGTGAAAACATTCACTAAGACTACGTGCCCACTTTGTCTCCCTCACAACTATTATCTATGCTCAGATTCTCAACTGGTTTTCGCAGTTTGTAATATTTTATGATCGCCTTCACTTCTCCGCTTTATCAGAGGTAACATGCGGATGGCCTTGAATACTGTTTCCATGTCATTACAAGTGTCTTCATTGGCTATTTCATATCCGATTTAAATTATAAACAGGACTTCAGAAATGATGAAGGACATAGTGATCCTCGTGGCATGGTATAATGTGAAGGTTTCTTTTCCACACGGTTGTTTAACAACAAAAAGAGCAATGTAAGTAAGTGTGTTTTCTCTTAAGTAACCATGTAAGTCAACGACACATTTAGATTATACCACTACACATGCTGTTAGTTTTGTTGAGACTACACAGGGAGCCAATATTATGTCCAGAATAGTCCCATAGCCGCTACAGATTCCTGGTAGTCTGCACCCTCGCCGTACTTTGCAAGGGTCGCCTTTCCCAGTCATTTCCTCAGTCACTATGACACATTGAAAGATCGGCAACTGCTGACACACATGATTATGCACATGTGTTTGATTTCAGTTTTGACCTTCTTGCCGACAATCACCCCTCAGTTTGTGTACAAGAACTGATAATTTCTTTCCACTTCCACCTAGCATCAAAAGATACAAGCTGCCTGCTGGAGTTTTTCAATATCAATGACAAACTAGTTAACACTCCATTATAATTAACAATAGCGGTCTGGGGGAGGGGAGGCTGCACTAATACATTCCTTTATACCTACATTCTTAGACTGGCCTGCCAACATAATCAGGTAGTTTGCAATTGCCTACCAATCAGGGTACGGAGAAATTTTCCATTTAAAACGCAGAAAAAAAAAATAGTTGAGAGTCTTGCCACCTATTGGCCAACACCTTCCTTATCATATGGCTGCAAATTTTTGTTATTAAAATCCCTATTGTTATTTCTATTAAACAGTTTGTGTCAAACTCTCTCTAGTCAAGCTCCACATTAAATACAGATAGTACGCTACCTTGGTAGCATGGTTAAAGGAACGACAGGACCAAAAATGAGGTCCCAGGATTGTAACACACTGCCATACTATGCTTATTTAACCGCCACTTTTTTCTAGAGTTTTCCTCTTCCTTTCTTTTCTTGCACAAAATATAAAATCTACTAATACAATACTCATTGTGGCAAGAGGAACTGATGACAAAGTGAAAGCCGATTGCTAGAAACACATGCTGCAAACGCTGACTACAATTGCAGGGCACATTGCGTATCATTGCTACCTTGCAAACTCTTGTCTTGTCGCAGGGAATGTGGAACTGTCAGCTGTATGTTTTGACTTTTGGACTTACGTCGATAAGCTAAATAAAAAAGAATCAGTGTTCTAGGCTAAAAGCTGGCAACTGTAAACCAAACGACGATAGGTTGTTAATTTCGAGTCCCCTAATGGATCGCGAAATAGGCAGCTTGATACAATGGCAAGGTGCATTTACTTCATAGACGCTGACTTCCAGAGCGGAGTTGAATTGTTTTAAAGTGGGTGGAAATAAACACTGCATGTGCCAGGGTTGATACCTCAGTATATGAACGAGAATTACGTGCAACAATGATTAAGTTACAGCAAGTGCTTACTTGCTTAATGAATGCTGGCTTTCTCAGTGATTGGATCATTTTTGCATTCGGTCAAACAGGCATGCGACTTTGCCGGCTGCACCAAAATTTCGATGAAATAGTTCCGTTGAACGAACATGGATGGGTTGTGGCAAGGGGGAAGGAGAGAAGAAGAAGGGGAAGAGGAGGGGAGAAAAGGGGAAGAACAAGGGCATGGGAGAAGCGAGGGAAGGGGAAAAATGGGGGAAATCTCATTAACACTTGCAAAATCTTGGCGGAAAAGTCCTGTTAACATTGGCCTGTTGAACAAACATGGGAGGGTTGTAGCAAGGGATGGTAGGAGAGAAGATGTGGGAGAAAAGGAGGGGGAAATTAGGGGAGAAAGTGAGGGGCAAAGAGAGGGAGAGGGGAAAAGGTGGCAGAGGGGAAAAGGTGGCAGAGGGGGAAGTCCCGTTTTACACTTACATCTCTATGTCAGTGCACGGTGGAGGAGCAGGTCCGCACCAGGTCGCGTTGTGGACAAGTAAAATTTTAAAGGTTCATTCAAACAGCTAAATATTGCAAACTCTATTTACTTTCTTAAGAAGACTAAACATCGGGACAGGCTAAGACAGGGCGACTCAATCCATTGTGCAGCATGCACGGGTCCGGCTAGTGTATTACTAATTGTGTCTAATGGAAGGAAAACAACATAACTTACAAAAAAAAGAAAACATTTAAAGCTGTTTTGACGCCTTGCTCTTAGTTAGCAAATGTTGACTGGACGGAAAGAACTGGCTGCGTGTATGATTTAGACATGACGCCCTCGCCAAGAACAGAACCTGAATTAAAAGGAGCCGACAGTCATTTATAGCTATTTCACAAGTGAATGAAGTTGTACCAATTAAGACTGCAAGTTTGACATCCTGCGTGTCTGGTTGCACTAACCAGGCTATGAGGCTTTAGCCGGGCCATGGCTACAATAAGCCTATCAAGTTGAGGCATTTTTGGCATTTTAAAAGCTCCGTAACCGTGTGTGCATAATAACAGTCCAACTAATAAAAACATGGATGCACTAAGCCTTTATCAGTAATTTTACCCTGTCATATGGTAGCTGCAGTGAATACAGAGGGAGAATAGAAGTGTCCCAAGTGACATATTCAGTTGGAAAGGCAGACATAAAAAAATATTTTAAATAATGAAACTACAAAATTTGTGGCAGTTCCCCAAAACAAAACATGTCAAGGCTTCCCAAGAATTTCACCATTTAAGGTGTAATATCAAATGCCAAGTTAATCACAAATTCCCACCAACCAAACCATTTAACGTTGAATTGAAAACTAAAATATTGCGCAGTGAGCAATTTAACAATTTTTCATATAACCTTCGCAATGTTACTCAGTGGGATTAACCTGGTGTTTAGTGTGAGTTGGCAGATTTTTCAATAGCCTCTTTAAATCAAATTTTGTTTGTGTAAGCTTTTGACTTAAATCGGAATACCCTGCTTGTTCTGTGATTTACTTTTGTGGAAAGGTTACATTCTAAACAGCGCCTCAAGTTCATTGTTGCAATAAGAGGTCTTTTGTAACCCACTTTCTTTAAGCCACGAGACATTCCATGCATTCTATTTAGTTATAGGGTGAAGGGGCAATTTTTCATTTCCCTTGTTCCATGACGAGACAACTCCACAATTCACAAACACTACTGTTACAAAGGTATGATGGGACAATTTCTAATTTCCTTTGTTCGTGAAAGCTTTTCAATGTAAAACAGTGCATTGACTGCTCACTCTGGTGGGAAGTTGTTTAAAACTGATACGTTGAAACATGTACCCATACGTTTCAACCAAAAGTGTGAAAACAAGTTACTTAATTAGTTTGGCACATTAAAACCCTTGGCCCAGACCTAAGTGTGGGCACAAACTTCAAGAGCAGCAGTTTTGGAAAATAAAAAAGAAGGAGCTGTATTACAATACACCTTGTAACCCTACTTTTAACATTGTTGTAAACTGCTGCTCTCAAAGACTTAGCACAATAGTGTGAAGCAGTTGCTGGTTTATAATAAGAAATATGGTTTCAACCAAATTGTTAACTAGCATAATAAAGCCACTTTAAGTAAATATTTAAACCATCTTCATTTGTTTGCATAACTAGGCTAGTTTCATTACCATAATTATTATATTTGCCAGACAGAGACTTTTGCTAAGAATCAAAATTACGTACTGTACTTTATAAAAGTGTAATAGGTCGTTTTCAAATGCTTGTTGAATAGGAAAAATTCACTGCAGCTACCTTGTATGCAGTCTATAAGTAATTTGTTGTTACTACGTTTTAATATATATCTTTGCACCTAACATCATTTGAAGTGTATTTGTTGTTATATGTAGCAACCAGCTCAATTCTCAACCTTTCTAGACATTTCAGAAGGAGAAAGAAATCTAGTATGACAGCAAAAAAACCTGGAATTTGAACCAGGTTATCTCCAGGAGTTGAGATAATGTCCGGAATACACCACTGAAGATGATTGATAGTCTCTCGTACTATCCTTTATTGATCAGTGACAATAATAAACTGTCATGCTAAAACCGTCCTACGGGCCATCAGGTCATAACTATAACTTCTTGTTGGTGCATTAGTAGTAAAGATTTATAGCAAGCTACAATCGATGATAATGATGTTAAGATTCTAATCATCAGCCGTCAACATCTCCTTCTTTAAACAATCAAATCAGCTTCATAACAATTTCAAAACAGGTGCTTAACAATATATAGGCTTACTCTACTTTGACAGGGACGCATGCTGAGTGCCATTGTTAGAAACACTTTGTATTTCTTGTTGTTGGTGGGCAAGTTCTCCTTTCCCATGATCGCATTCCAGGATCGTTTGTTTTTGCTTTTGCTTTTAGGGACTACGAACCCAAACTGGGTTATCTGCCCCACGACCACAAGAGGAACAATTGAGAAATCTAAGTGGAAAACCCAGGATCTTTTACATCCCAGGATCTTTACCACAATCGACATGAGTACAAGAACATTTCAGAATCAAAAAAGTGTTTAACAATGCTCAGTGGTCCAGAAATCAACCTTCATAAATTTCACTCAATCACCAGTAGTATACTTTATTGGATGTTTATACAAAATGGGAGTATCCTATCATGTTATTAACTATCGACCGCCTTGTATTCTGCAGCTTGTCACAGCTTGTCAGGGTGAAAAGCTCTGGATTTAGCTTCCTGGTTCCAGGCAAGCAGATTCAACAATGCCAAAAACTAGTTTACCAAAGCAATGCTGAGAAGCATTAACTCCCCAGCGTGCGTAATACTGGCGTGCAGCCAGGAGGAAAGACACGCAATTTCTACTCCAGTTGGCCTTGGCTTGATAAACCAAATTCCTTCCACAGTTGAAGACCCTATAAACGCTGCGTACTGACACTGGTGTGGACTATTGACAGCACAATGCATATTTTTCATGTACTGGTATTTACTAGGTAAAAACCTACACACCATAACCTTTAATGTAAGTTTTCCACAAAAGTAAAAAAGAAAAAAACTTGTCACTTGTTCAACTTGGACTAATTACTCTGAGAAGGACGTTTACTTGCCCCAGATGCCACGTAAAGTGCATCCTCCACAAACTTTTATGAGACCAGCATCACCAACTGCACGGTGGCGCCTACAATCAATATAATCTGTTTTCAATGATTTACCTCCAGAAGATGCTGTCGTCAACTAACCGGAAGAGCAAAGCATCGCAGAGATCAAACTATTTAACATTACTAAAACAAAATGATAATGATAAAGAACACTACATTAATCGTTTAAAATTATAAGTCAGATTAGGACATTAAAATAATTTTAGATCGATCACAACAGGCTGATCAAGTTTTATTTTTTTAATCCACCATCCAATTTTAAAACGGGTTGTAGAGATGAGTGGAGCTACGTATAACACAAGATTTTTGTGTTCCAAGAAGTGTGCTAAGCAGCTACTCAGGCTGAATCTTTTTTCATGAACCACATTACTTGTAACCAATTGAATATGGTTTGAATCAAACACAGAAAAAATTCAACTTCAGATGTTCCCCACACATGAGTATTTCGTCAATTTCCAAAGTTACTGCCACTACAACTGTGGTTACCAAGCCGCCGCGTTTGATTTCAAGTTTTGTCTGTCATCTGCTAGACCGCAGGAATTTTGAACTGACGCTGTGATCACAGAGGCAGAAGGTCGGCACATTACTGAGATTATGGGTAGCCGTACGAAAATTGTCCTTCTCCGAGTAGTTTGTCTAAGGTTCAACAACAGCCCACTTGGGGTCACAACTCAGAAGGAATGGTGGAATGTGGAGTGGAATTATCTTAGTGAATCCTCTTTTATGCCACTCCAAACTTTACATATTACTCACTATTTTCCACTTGTCCCGTATTGTGCAAAATTTATATTTTGTGGTTATATATCATAGTTTTTTAATTTTTCCTCTGGTGCTCATTAGGAAAACATCTCTAGCATCAAAGATGAAATAGCTACTGCAACAGAATAGCCCTTAGAACCACAGGGGCTTATAGCGCACTGCACATATGTAAGTACAGTGTCACAGGACACTGTGTTTAGAACTTTGAATGCTACATCACAAATTGTTCATTCACGGTTGCCAAGTCGTAACCATTTGAACGCGGACCAAGTTTTATTTCACGACCTCAACTTTGCTACAATTAAAACTGAAGTCCAGCTTTTTTCCCCTCACCATTTGGCGACCAACACGGGCGAATGTTGACAGAGATCCAACAATGACTTGGCCTTGGCACCGGGGCTAGGCACGATAATAGGCATACATGTGGGAGCACCCCCACAAGGCTGTCTCAGTACGGCTTGGCGGTAGAGCTTCGGCCTTTGGTTTCGAGGTTGAGGGTTCAATCCCATTCAGGCAGTGTGACATAACATTTAAGTCCAAAAGGCAACAGAAGTAGATTAGCATTTGCATTTATTTACCACTAATCCAGCCAAATTGGATTTGGCTTACTGTCCTGTTTATCAGAGAGCTCTTGCAGCACACGATAGGCTTGTACACATCTATGCCTATCGTGCACTAGCCCCAGTGGGCCTTGCAAGCCTCCAAATTGTTTAATCGCAGTACTACCTGCGTCACGATCTAAACAAAGTAACTACATGGGCCTACCTACCAACCGCCCATGACTAGCTTAGTTGTATTCCTAAACTCAATGCGCAGCGTGGTTCGCATCATGTGCTCCTCGTTGCGTATTGTGCGGAGTTCAGGAACTGCAAATTCAGTGTTCCACAATTGTGGAGCAGTCGATCGCGATGGACAATTAAACATTGCAACGTCATCTCAACCCTTAAATGCCAATAGATAACATGTTGAAGTTTGTTTACTAACTACACTGAATTTCAAGCTTCCATGAAAAGCCAATGAGTCGCAAAATAGAAAATTTTGTAGTGCCATCAGCCATTTTGTTTGGTAGCATACGCTTGTGTTGCACCTCAGGTTTGCATACCATCGGCGGTTGTGCGCAAAGCATTGTGCATGGCATTATTTCATGTTCCTAAACCGCACGCACGCAATGCGCAACCTTTCGGAATGATTTTGTGGCAACACACGTATCCCGCGTGATTCCGCGTAGCACTGGAACAGGTAACATGCCTTATCTAGTTTACTTTCTGAACTATGCCTCAACATCTACTTCCCTAAACACTCAAAACCAGGATCAACGTAAATTGTGTAATTACAATACAACAGGCTACGCAACTGATGCGATAGGGATCTTTGATATGTCCTCTAAGATGCATAATACTTGTTTTGTGTGTAGGTATTGTCATTTCACAGCATTTACCGCCATTGTCTTACACTACACACTTAAGTGGCTGCGAGTAACTTTCGCATACACGCCTGCCCACGCCAATCACATAGTTTCATTTCCGAAATTAAATGAAAAATATTAAAGTCTATTTTCGCTACACATCCTACTCAATAGTTGCTTTTCACACTTAATTCTGATTTTACACAGTATGTCGGGGCAGTACAGTATTTTTATTTCTTAGTTATAAATAAATTTGGTATGTTCTCAGCAGTGTTATTACCAATGGTCAAAATTTACAACATCGCTACAATAGATATCTTCCAAACTTACAAAAAAAAAGATACTGTAAGCCTATAAATGTGCGAACTACTACCGTATATAGTAAAGTTAACACGCAAAATGTTTTAATTATTCAATACTTGTTAGTAAAAGTGAAAAAGAAAGCATGCGATGGTGTATGCAAGTACCAATGGTCCATCCATAGGGGCTAGGCATACAATCAAGGGTGCCCGCAGAATAGCAAAAGGGGATGGGGCTCTCATCACATTTTTTGAGGACTTTTTTTTGTTGGAAGTCTTTTTTTTTTGTTTAACGAGTGTTTGTTTAAAGGTTTCTGCTTTTGTTTTTTTGGATTTTCATGATTGTCTACCAAAAGGGCAAAACGGCAAATAAAAGGGCAAAAAGGGGCAAGGGGAGGGGGAGGGTTCAGTCCTAATGTAGGGGCACCCTTGCACACGATAGAGATGTTTTAAAATCAGCTGCTTGCGAGTTGCTTGGAAGCAGGATACACTTTCTGAAATAAACGGGCAAGTTTCAACTTCCAAGTGACTCAGGCGGCTGACTTTTAAGACATCCCTATGTGGCAAGAAAGCACCCCATCGACGTTGATCTTAATATTAGGTGGAAATTCTTAAATTTTTCAAAGATAAAATAAATTTGGGGAAAAATTGTTTCCTAAAAGCAAATCCTTTGGAGGGTTAACTTCACACATTCCTTGAACTGAACATTTTCCGCTAGGGAGACCAATACAATCGCTTTCCGTTTAAAGATGGCTGCCAAACAAAGATGACAGCTGCTTACAAATTTTAAATAATATCTCTTTCTATGGAACCAGTCTTAAATGTCAATAAGTTAAATTAATGGCAGAACGTTTAATTTCCTATTAAGTATTGCATATTTCCCATTGGTTTTTACATACAAACTATTAAAATGAAGTAATTAACAGTGTTTCTGACACACTTTCTCGATCATTTTGTGGTTAAAGAAACGTGATTCCTATTCTTATTTTGACGTTTAGAAAAGTTAACCGGCCATATAAAAACTGAGAAATGGTAAAAACTGTATCACCGCGTATACTGTTTCTTTTCACCGTAAGTTACATCTTTAAAGTGATGCAACGGCAGATCTAATTAAGATAAATAGATATAAGGCTTAGATGAAAGGTGGAGATGTATATTTTCCAACAAAGGTAATAAAAACCTAAATTTTGGAGGGTTAAAATTGGTTTCTATAGTCTTACGAAAATTTATACTACCTGTAAATTTAATTGCATTTAGTTACCGAGTGTTCTTTTGTGACTTGAGTTTTTTCGCTCTCCTGATACGACCAGTGCGCAACCCCACCGCGCATGCGTCACCATGCGCAGCCCTCCTATAAAAGCAGACGTCTCGCCCCTGGCGGCCAACTCTTTTCCTCTCGATATGTCAACCATGATGGTGGCTCAAGAGGGGAGGTAGGGTGAGTATTTACAGGTAGTATAAATTTTCGTAAGACGATATAAACCAATTTTAACCCCCCCCAAAATTTAGGTTTCTAGTCGTCGGCAGAAAATTTTTACTACCTGTAAATTTAATTGCATTTACAGTTGACCTCGTCAATATAGGTGGCGGGCACCATCATGGCGAGTTACCCTGGGTTGCGACTGGTTCCCCCAAAGTTTGATAAAAACTTTGCACTTTGAAATAACAGAAACAGGAGGTTGATGTGTGGTCTTGCTACCGTCATCTGGAGGATTCCGATTGGGGGTCTTGTTTCCGTCTTCGGGAGGTCTTCGTTTCTGTATTAAGTGCATAAGGGGGGGTGAGACGACACGTCTGGCTGTCATTAATGAACCCAGACGATGAGGCTCTTGTTTCTGTCTTGTTATGTCATAGAAGTGGTGACTATACTTTGTTCCACATTATGTTTTCAGAAAACTGACTGGATAACGACTCGTTTCTTTGCACTAAAAGTGCAAAAACATGTGGCAATCACACTTGTAGACTCTACACAGTTACTGTTAGAGTTTACGAATAGGGTGATTACGGATTTTTTGTACTCGTAGTGGAAGAAAACGAGCGTCACACAGTCAATTTTCTGAAAACATAATGTGGAACAAAGTATAGTGAGGACAGATTGGTATCTCCACGATGTTGTCTGAAGAATTTAGACTCTGGAGATGTGATTTTGAATTGCCCATGAGGTTGAAAGTGTCCTGAGTTAAAGTGCTATGACCATGGTGATTCCGCCATTTGTTTGATGGAGGCTTTGTCTGATGACCCTCTTGTTGTTGCGGTGGTCGAGGGTTTCTGTGTGGTGGGAGGAAGTGACGTGTTCAACTTCCTTGCATTTAGGATCCGATGTTAGCTGTGGCTTCATGGTGAAGGTCTTAGTCATGGCAAGGTGTCCTTCCTGGATTGCTCGGAAACAATGTGTTGTAGAATGATGATTGGTGATGAAAAGGGTTTGATTGATTCCAGGACGAGTGGAGGTCATATTGGGATCCTGGTCGATGGAAGGTCCATAATCCTCAAAGAGGTTATAGAATGAGGGTTCTAAGGTTATGAAGGAAGTAATTGTTTCCTGCAGTTTGAAGGCCGAGTGTGTCAGGAGCAGTAGCTAATTTTGGTGGGATGGTCGAAGCCGTTCAGAATCAGTCAGTGAGGAGGAATAGTTGTTCTGGCGTTAGGGATGTATTAAGTTCACCTTCAATTGATAAGATTGGTGAATCGGCCATACGTAGTGAATGTTATAGAGCTTGTTGTAGGAAATACGAATTTCGTTGCTGGTGATTCGGATGGATTAATTCAATGTAATGACAGTAGGATCGAAGGTGCACGCTTTTGCAGATGTAAGATTGGACGGTGCTGTGGGTTCGATAACGGGAGGTCTTCATGGAGTGTAGACACCTTGGCAAGTTCAAGAAATCTGATGAGGGAATGAAGAGGTTGGTATCAGGTTCCGCCTTTCCCGATCAGAGTTCTTAGTTGTGTTGTAGTCGGTATGGACTAGACAGATTTGAAGTTCAGGTGGTCGAAAGTGATCAGGGATCTGAAAGATTGTCATTGAAAAGAGTGTGTCGGAAGGTCTCGTATGCTTTATGATGGTGGCGTGTTTCTGGTTGGCGGAAAGTCAGGAGAATGTTTAGGTTGACAGACCATCCTGGAGAGATTCGTTTCGGCCGTTCATTATACGGGCAGTCCCGAGGGGGTCGGCTTCAGCAGCTTAGATGTCGTCCTTTGACGGAGTGATGAATACTGTCAGCGGGTTTGAATGATTTGCTGAAAAGAGGAAGGATGGGTCTTGATGGAGTGCTTCTGGAGGATCGGATTAAACTCTTTCCCCCCCCCTCCCAATATCCGGATAAAAACGCTGCCTCCCTGCATTCACCACCCACCTGCTGGAGAGAATAAAATGTGACAAATTGGTTTGCCTTGCTCTAGATTGTTATGATGTTGGATGCACCGTTTGCAACATTGGCACGGTTTGTTCTCTCGTTTATGCTGATGCTCTGCCAAATTGTTTTTTACAATCTCATTTTTGCACACAATTAAAAACTGGCTCGTTTTTATGCATCTGGGTCACATAGGAAGCCCAGAGCGAAAGGCATGTGTTGCATTGTGTGGTCTTGTTGCTTTGTCATGTTGGCATGGTATTCGAAAAAATTGTAGTACAAAATTTTTGGGTTATTCAAGGCCACCGTCAGCCTTGTTGGGGGGGGCCGGGGTGGGGGGTTACTTGACAACCCTTTTAGCTACGGCCCTGCGTGAAGGCTTCGTACCGGTGGTACGTGGGATGTGGGTAGGCCTCATGTGACATGGAACAAACAACAATAGCAAATTGAGGACGAAGTTTTAGAATGAGGACTAGCTGGACGATGGATTGAGTCTCCCGGTCTTAATCTCTCCCGGTGTTTGGTCTTCTTAGGAAAGTGAATCGTGTTTGCAATATTTCATTGTTAAACTGGTACTTTAGTTTACTCATCCACAACGCGATTTGGTGTGAACCTGACCCATCCTCTTCCGTGCATTGACACATGAATATCTCGTCTAATGAGTGTTAACGGGAGGGACTTACCCCCTCCCCTTCCTACTTGTGCTCCCTCCTTCCCATTTCCCTCGTTTCTCCCCTTTTCTTCCCCCTCTTCCTTTTTCCCCTCCTTTTATTTCCCGCTTCTCCCGTGTTTGTTCAAAGGGACAATGTTAACAAAACTTTTCCACCGAGATGTTGGAAATGTTAACAGGACTTCCCTCTCTTCACCCCTCCCCTTTATCTTCACCCCTCACCTTTCCCTCTTCTTCTCCCCTCCTCTTTCCACTACTGTACTTCCCTCCCCTCCCTTCGGCACAACCCTCTCACGTTTGTTCAACGGGACAATGTTAACGGAACTTTTACACTGAGATTTTGAAGTGTTACGGACTTCCGTTTCTTCTCCCCTCCTCCCTTTCCTCTTCTCGTCTCCCTCATCTCCCCTCCTCCATCCCTTGCCACAACCACCGTTGAGGACAATGTTAACAGGACATTTCCGCCAAGATTTTGGTGCAGACTCTGAAAAGACACATACGCTAACCTGCGCTGTACTGAATGCTAAAGAAAACCCTATCACAAAGAAAGTCAGCAAATCAGTATGCAAGCAAGCCCCTGCTGTAAGTTAATCTCTGTGTTTGTTTATGCCGTTGGTATCACCGCTAAACTTTTGCAAGTAATTTTTCTTTATTTACGAGGTATCAACACTTGCACATGCAATGATTGTTGAAGCCCACTTTAAAACAATTCAACTTTTCTCTGCGACTAAGTTTAGACGGGAAAAATGCACCTTTCCATCTTACCAGGCAGCCAATGTGCCTAGAAATTAACAACTTATCGTCGTTTGGTTTAAAGTTGTCCGCTTTTAGCTGAAAAATGGGATTCGTTTTTTTTTTTAGCTCTACAACGAAAGTCCAAAAGTCAAAACCTATAGCCTGCCCACAATTACACATTCACGCGACCAGACACAGTTTGCAAGGTAGCAATGATTCACAACGTGCATCACTATTGTAGTCAAGTTTAAAGCGATTGTTGCACGTGTTTCCAGTAATTGATTTTTACTTGTGGTTCTTCCTTATGGACCAATGAGTATCTAGACACACGCTAGTGTCTCGTCGCCAAGCAACAGTAGATCATCCAATTGAAGACATCCAATTGTTAAAAGATTGATTGTTGATGAAAAAAAGGCGGCCTCACTAGCAGACTGTGTCTTTTAACTGAAACACGCTTATAACTGATTTCAGCACACAGGTGTAAATTCCCAATGCGGTATAGAAATCTTTGCAAATCGTTTGAATCAGCTGTCTTGGGTCCAGTAATGAAGAAAACCTCAACATTAAAATGTGAGAACGTGTTCTTAAGGAGAAAAAGTGCCCTCAATAACGTTGATTTGTGTTACTACTAACTAGCTAGTAACTACCTAATCACAGGCTCCCATGTTCATTCTGATAGGGTATAAAGACACCTGTACAACTCACTAGGGAAAGTTGCCACATCTAAATTTCGGCAGACAGATAAAGCATCATGTGGGGAAGAACTTTTTCTAAAATGGGGTTTGCAGCTAGAAGCACGTGGCCCTCAAGTGGCACGTAAAAGCAAAATTATTGTTGTAACCATTGTTTGTATTGTCATTCAACAGTAGATTATAAATAACATGCTTAAGTGTTATATATACGCTTATCGTTTCAGTACTTAATTGTCAGAATACATTGTTGTTGCAAATAGGTGGTGGTGGTGGTAGTGTATTATCGTAGTTTTGGGGTGCATGGCATTAGGCTAGGGTCTCAATAAAATATAGAATGGAATGGTTCACTAAGAAACAGGGTATCTTTTATTACAAACGTTTGGTTTTTTTTTTTTACGGACGCAAATCCACGACGATGAAAGAGACAATTTTGCTGGAAAGAAGCGTAGGAAACAAAATGCAGATTGTGAGCACAGGATTCAATCAAGTTGGAAAAAAGTATTTTTAAAGAACTATGTTTTGGTTATGCGCCAAGTTTGCTGGTTATCTAGACACATGCTAGTGTGTCGCCGCCAAGCAGATAAGGTTATATATTAATTGTTATTATTATTGTGGAATTTTCCATGAACATGACTACATACGATTAAATATAAATGTTAAAATTTATAGACACAAACTTCCTCCAGAAAAAAAATGAGAGATGAAGATAAGATGGTGTGACATTTGGTACGTTCACAGTCCTATGAAAAGTTGTGATATCCACCCAAAACCAAAACTGGTATAAGAGAAGCCGCCAAGTTTTCACAAAGGGTCATCCTTTGAAAGTAGTGATATCATTCAACCAGGGAAAGACCGCCAAGGTTTATCTTATTAACCAAGTTAATGACACTGAATAATACTTAGGGCGTTAAATGAAAACTTGAAGATTGCTACTCGCGATAGTAATCTTCAAGTTTTCATTTAACTTTCGAACTATTAGTCTGTGCGATTAACTTGGTTAATAGGATTAACCTTGGCGGGCTTTCCCTGGTTGAATGATATCACTACTTTCAAAGCCGACCCTTTGTGGAAACTTGGCGGCTTTTCTTATACCAGTTTTGGTTTTGAGTGGATTATATTAGTGGATAGGGACATGGGAAAGAAATCCAAGTGTTGCTGTCTCTCAGCTTCAGAGGATGTAGATATAAAGGCTAACGCATTCTAATATTTATATGTTTATTTATTTAATTTGTTGCCACACCCTAAAAGAGCAATAACACAATGTCCAGTGTAACAAAAAGCTTACACTATGAAAAACATCCAATCGAACCAATACTGTACTCAATCAGCACAGCAATACAAAAAAATAAACAAAATAAATAGAAATTAAAGAAAATCCCTGGAAAAAACTTTTCGGGATTGGCGAACTTAACAGTGTGCATACGTCGCAATGCTGCGGCCCATCGCGCAAACAGTAATAAAGTTAACCAGGAAAAGAAGGTGCCTACATGTTGTACGCTATGAGTCAAACATTCAGCAATTACGGCTACATTTCAGAAGATTGCCAATCATGTTTTAGTTTTGCTGCAAAAGCGGTACAACTTGCAGAAAAAACGTGATACAAAATTGGATAATATTGAGTCTGCAGTAGGCTATATCTGGGACTTACTACCCACTTAATGGTCTTTTAAACATATATTGAAAAACTTGTGTTAGGAATTAGAAGCAAGATTCTGAAACTATACTCACTTAACAAAATTTTTAACATGAAAAATAAAATAAAAAACCGTTGTACAGTACTGCGTGTGTGGGGGTGAATATTCTCCGATATGGAATTGAAATGTATGTTTTGGTCTTGGAGATAAGTGTGGTGAGAGTTTAAAGGGCAATTACATCCATTTTGACATGCATGCTTTACTTTTGGATCATTACACAATAACTAAACACAAGAATTGCGGTAAGAATACGTTACGTACGTCCGATACAACAATTTAGTTATTCCATCACCAAAACACGCAACGGAGACCACCATTGTTTTGCTGGAACGCGCAGAAATTAATGCCGACTGATGTCACTCTTCGTTTTCGACATGCAGCCAATTGAGATAGCTCTATTGGCTGTGATAGCTCGAGCGTCTGACGGCCTTAGCTGGCCGACAATATGCAGTGGCCAGCTAAGGCCGTCGGATGCTTAAGCTCTCACAGCCAATAGAGCTATCTATGTATATCCATGCATGTCAAAATGGATGTAATTGCCCTTTAAGAGGTACAAAAAGAAGCCTTACAGTCTCTCTTCAAAAAATGTAATAGTAAAAACGAAACAAACAGTCTGCATTAATCGAAGAACGAAAGAAAAGACAACTGCCCCAAATCCTCCACTGCGCTACCGGGACGGAACCTGGCTGGTATCATGTCAAACGCCGTGCGACAATATACCGCCTACGGTAATAATGCTGTGCGATAACATACCGCGGGAACAACGCCCTGCGCCAATACACCGCTGGAACAACGCCGTGCGACAATATACCATGCGAATAACGCCGTGTGACTATATACCACAGGAACAACGAGGTGCGACAATAAACCGCAGAAATAATGCCGTGCGACAACATACTGCGGAAACAACGCCATGCGCCAAAATACTGCGGGAATAACGCCGTGCGACTATATACCACGGGAATAATGCCGTGCAATAATATGCCACGGGAACAACACCGTGCGCCAATATACCGCAGGAATAATGCCGTACGACTATATACCATGGGATAACGCCTTGCTACAATATACCGCGAGAACAACGCCGTGCAACAATACACCGCAGAAACAACGCTGAGGGACAATATACCGTGTGAATAACGCCGTGCGACTATATACCACGGGAAAAACGGCATGCGACAATAAACCGCGGGAACAACGCCGTGCAACAATATACCGCGGAAATAACGCCGTGAGACAATATACTGCTGGGACAATGCCGTGCGACAATATGCCGCGGGAATAACGCTGTGCGACTATCTACCATGGGAATAACGCCGTGCAACAATGCCGTGCAACAATATACCGCGGCAATAACGCCATGCGACAATTTACCGCAGTTATAACATCGTGCGACAATATACCGCGGGAACAATGCCGTGCGACAATATACCGCGGGAATAACATTGTGCGACAATATACCACGGATATAACGCCGTACGACAAAATACCACGGAAATAACTCCATAAGTAAAAATGCCATTACATGAAAAACACTGCACATATAAAACGCCGCGAGCGTTAATGCCGTAAACAATAACGCCGCACTGCAAATATCGCTGCAATGCAGTAATGCCGTAATAATTTAAAACATCATAAATGGTTGCGAGAGCAAACGTTTAATTTAGTTCACTATTTGATAATCATTAAGTGAAATGAAATTAAATTACATTAAATTAAACTAAACGCCGAAGGTTTTGCAAAACGTTTTCAAAACATAAAAAAAAACAATATACTGTTTAAATGTTTGTTTCTCCCGTTACCCTTCGACCGTGGATTATGGGGACTCCACAACGATTCTTCTTAAATGGGCCAAAACTTTCAATTGCAAGCATATTTGTAGCTGAAATGTCATCCGCTCCCTCCCAAGTCGTGTCCGCAGTTTTTAGAATTTTGCAGGAGCATACACAATGCATGGTGTAGTGTTGCCTGAACCACTGCACTTTGACTGAGGGAGGCGCTAATGACCTAGCAGTCGACGCGCCAGTCAGCCACAATCCCCCCCCT
>JAHWFP010087730.1:22020-32184 GCA_023313725.1 Lithobius niger | reverse complement strand
GCCTCAAGAAAAAAAAATATCAATTTTCTTGAAAAACAGGCGTTTTTCGGTGACGCTCGTTTACACTAATGCAAAGAAGTACTCGTCAACCAAGGATGTCGGGGGCGCTACAAGCACCTCAGCCGTCGTAGCGTCCGCCGCTACAATAGCAAAGGCCACTAAAATTTAAAGCTTAACACAGTACGGTAATTAAAAAACAACAAAAAACCACCATTTCTCCTATCAAGCGAGGCAGAAAATGGCGGCCGAAATGCAACACCCAACCTGCTCCTTGTAGAACCCAAGCCACAGGCAAGGTATGTGCACATCGGGTCACATGGTTTCATTGGTATGATCTGTCCATTAGAGCTATGGGGGGTTGCAAAGTATGTCTAGTAAATATATGAAGTTTAAGATATAACAGGAAAATATTCTTTTTAAATTTTGTTATCTGGCACAAAATGGATGTACGGGTGTATTATGTGTATGGATTGCAAGTGTTTCAAGATTAATTCGGGCTTGAGTGTTTTTTTCTTGGAACAAGATTTGGACCTTGTCCATGGCGGGGGTGTGGTCATTTGCAAATTTATTGGGTAACGTGCCTGTTTGAAGGCTGTGTTGAACTAATGAATTGGTTTCAACTTTTAATTTAAGTGGAAGAAAGGTTCGGATACATATTACTAAGAGAGAAACCAAGCAGTGATACACTAAAAACGACGAACTACGTTGGATGTTATGTAACATTTGGTTCGAGATGAGCTGAACCTGGCTTGGAGTGGTAATCCGAGGCGTTCGTTAAACGTTAATGTTAGGTTTTGCTGTTAATTTTTCTGTTTAAAAAATATGATGGTGCCCGGTGGACGCAGGCGGTGTTGTTGGTAATGACGTAAGCATGTCTTGGAGTACTTCACGTACGAGGCTTGGAGAAATTCCGTACTTCATATACAAGGTTTGGGGAGATTCCATACTTCATGTACGAGGCTTGGAGGGTTTCCATACGTCGAGGACAAGGTTGTGATATGCCATTTATTGGATGTGGTGTGTGGGTGTGTGTGTAGGAGGAGCCCCCCCCCCCCCCCCCCCCCTTCGAGACGTGGGGGTCCCAGGGGATTTTGGATTTGTAAGTGTCCGGTGTTGGCATTAGTGACGTTTGAGGAATTCTTTCTAAAAATAGGTGGTGAGTTGTAGAGTGGCCGATTGTTAACATACAAGTTTTGTATAAGCAGTGGAGTGCTGGGCTAGTGGCTATGGTTTTTGCCTGGGATAGGTTCCCCCCACCCAGGGTGTGTGGTTGTCAAGGTGGAGGTCGTACAGCCTTTTGTTGTTGGGGGCACTACCTTAAGTGTGTGTTTTCCATGCAGCTCTGTAGGGTGGCACCAGGCGTCGGCGAGCTTCCTGATCATTGCTGGGGTTGATGGAAAGGTGATGCTTCCCCTTCCCCCCTCCCCCCGCCAATGGGGGAGAGTTTGTGTGTAAGGGGAGTGGGTGGGGGGATCTCGAGTTGAGGGTATGGTTGGTGAATGCTATCTGCAAGGAGGGCAAGCAGGACTTAAGTGGTTTTTCGTAGGTAAGATTGGTTGTTGATTTCAAAACAAGGGCATTGTGCTGGCGGCAGCGTTCGTTTGCTAGGTATGTGTAGTGCCCAAGGTGTGTACCCACAGAGAGCTATTGAGTGGGGTCAGCCCACAGATATTTTGTTAGTGTGACGGTGCATGTGGTGACGATATGGGTGTTTTCATTTGCAATGGCGTTTTGGTGGTTTGTTGGTGTCACTCTGATTCAAACAGGCGACTGATGGGGGGATGGGATTTGCTGGATTTCTGCTGGTGCAGTGGTTTTTAGGGGAAGTTCATACTTTAAACACACCCTCCGAGTTCGTGGCTGCCGTAGCATGCAGGAGGGTTCATGTTGCAGAGCATAGGTAGGTTTGCCAGACATTATTCAAATTTTTATCCCAGTCTCTACCACTCAAGCCTCTGCTTGCCTCCTCTGGTCTAGCCCTGAAATTAGGTCACTCATCAACAAGAAGAAAAGAACTTATCGTTTGTTCACTACTAACCCTACCCCGGCTAACTTTGCCCATTACAAGAAGGCAAGGAATGATTCCGTTACTGGAATCAGACAGGCAAAACTTTCCTATGAAAGGAATATTATTCTTATGCTAAACATAAACCAAAAATCATTTTTTCTTATCTTAATAGGGACAAGAAAACACAGCCTGCCACCTGTATTAGGTGTGACGATGGCAGTACCGTTACTGAGGACAGTGCTATTTCTGAAAAACTCAACAATTACTTTGCCGCTTCCTTCCTTTAGTCAAGACCCCACGCTCGTATTCAGCCTACTGTTGGCACTTTTCACTTCTCTAAACAAGACGTTGCTGATTCTTTCCGTAAAATTAAGGAAGATACTTCTTCTGGTCCTGACGAGCTTCCCGCATTTTTTCTTAAGAACTGTGCTGACTCTTTAGCTGAACCTTTTTTTCATATCTTCCCTACTTCTATTAACACGTGCTGCTTCCCTTCTTAGTGGAAGATGGCTAACGTTACTCCAATACTAAAAGAAGGTTCTCAACATATTGTCAATAATTGCCGCCCAATAAGCCTTCTTCCTATTGCCTCTAAAATCTTCGAGGGTTTTGTTCACAGGACTATGACTGATGAATGCCTTGAGCTTCAAATTCATCATTCTTCTCAACATGGCTTTATTTCTGGGCGCTCATGCCTCACAAATTTACTTTGTACCTACGATCAAGTCTTTAGTCTTGTCGATAGGGGTATCCCCTGCGACATTATTTTCTTAGATTTCAGCAAAGCCTTTGACTCTATCGATCACAGCATCCTCATCAGTAAGCTGCTTGCCTTTGGGTTTAGGAACTCAACTGTTTCCTGGATACAGTCATACTTATCTTCAAGGAAACAACGTGTACAACTTAGAGTAGCTTTTGCACCTTGGCTCTCTGTCACCTCCGGAATTCCTCAAGGGTCGGTTCTCGGACCACTTCTCTTTAATATTTTCATGTCTGACCTGTCTGCCAAACTGCAAGTTTGGAACATAAGCTATGCAGATGACTTCAAGCTTCTTGGACATGCCAATGATCACTTTCTTCAACTCTGTCTCAACTTTGTGTATAACTGGGCTAAACTTAACCAACTTTCTTTGAATCCTGGGAAGTGTAAAGTTCTCCACTTCGGCTATAACAACAACCGCAACAAATATTATCTCTCTGGTCAGCATCTAGAGCAAGTTACTTATCACCGAGATCTTGGTGTTATTGTTGACGATAAACGTAAATTTGATAAACATATTGATAATGTCACTCGCAAAGCCTTCCGCAAAGCTCACTATGTCTTTAAAAAATGGTCGCGGCTGACTAGGCCCCATTGATGGTAGTTTTTCTTTTGGGCCCTAGAACGGGCTGGCGCACCTACGAAGTTTGGCCTGTGGCCTCCTTGCGCTCGCAGGTGTGGGGCTAGTGCTGTGCCTCGAGTGGGTATCTATCCCATTTGTTAACACATTGAGGAGGATCTGCGAAGTAGAATTGAAGATTCTACCAAAGAACTTGTTCTCGCAGGAGAATCTAAGTTCTCAAGAGTATAATCCGACAAAGCTGTGTTAACTGTACTGCCCGCCTGTCTGCCTCCTCTGGCGCAGGGTTGTCGCACCAGGAGGTGGACAGGCAGTATTGATAGTCACATCGGAATAAGGCAGGTAGGGACCGGAAGTGATGCAGTTGGACGCAGTTTTTTTTTGCATAAATTAGGGTTAAATTGTGCAAATGAGGTGGAGCAAGGGTACCGATGGGGGCATCCCATTTGTTAACAGAGCTTCGTCGGATTCTATTCAGAGTGGAATCTGGTGGAATCTTCAATTTTTGCCTATTTTTTTTATTTATTTATTTATTTCGTTCGTATCAAATTTACCTTAAATCCATAGGTTTTTAGTTCACAGGTAATTAGAAATTTAAAACTTAGTTGTTAATAATAAGTTCTTAGCTCTCTACGTACTTATCATATCTAATATTGTTTTTCTTTTAAATTTTAGTTCGCAATTCCATCAGCTGCCACTGATGATGACCAGAGATCTGTTGCAAGCTTTCGAAGCCGAGGACGAATCCCAGTAAGTATTTCAATCTAGTCTAAATTAATGTAATGCACCTTGGAAGTTTTGGAGGTTTATCATGTTCCCAGCCGAAGCCACAGTCCCAGAAGATAAGAGGCAATTTTGCTAGGTAATTGTTATCGGACTTTCACATACCACAATTGACGTTAGCACGAGACATCACACGGCCGTTCTCTTCTTGAAAAGGCCTGTGGTGGCAGAGGTCATGATTGAATTTGACCTCTGGCATATGAGATACGTAGTAGTGCTAATCATCAGGCACCCTTGCCTGATGCACTCTGTGCTGATTCAGTGCTGTGTGGTAATCCTGTTGTTTGAGCCAGGTGAGAAACTTTGTAGTGGAAAGGCAATTCAAAGCTTTTTGAATATCTTTATGGTAATGGGTTTGAAGGCTATTCGATCTGCAGGTACAAAAGGTTGACTTAGCAGCTCCATAATTAATTGGAACAATGGTAGATGACTCCCTTAGTGCAGAGTTTTTCAATCTTTTTTAGCTCCAGATACCCTTCGGTATTTTTGTGTGGACCACTGCGTATACCCATCATTTTTCTTTTTCTTTCTTCTTTCCTTGTCCATTCCTACTGCTTTGCATATTCTGTTCAGGATTCTTGGTGGTACCCCAAATTGATGAATCTTCCTTTCGCCAGGAAGAGGAAGAGGAAGGTAGATTGCGGTTTTTGGATGTATTGCTGGAAAGGAAGAAAGATGAAAAAATATGGTACCAACCGTATCAAAAACCAACAACATCTGGCAGGGAATCCCATACAAGTCGGGACACCTGATGATCCTACTGAAGGCACTTGCACAAAACCAATTTAACAGAGTGATGTGGAATTCAAAGGATCAGGGAACAGTCAAATAACCACCTAGGACTGGCGAAAGGAAGATTCATCAATTTGGGGTACCCACCAGGCAGCCTGAGCAGAACGACATGCAAAGCAGTAGAAATGGACAAGGAAAGAAGAAAGAAAAAGAAAAATTATGAAAGTGAGTGAGTGAAGACTACAAATTGCCCTAACCTACATTCAAGAAAGTACAGAGATGAGGTGCAAATAGTGTTGAAGAAAAATGGGTTCGACTTCTACGTCAAAAACAGTACAGGTCTTAAAGAACTCTTTATGAAACAAAGAATAAAAGCGGAACCAAGTGGGACGAAGAAAGGTGAAGAAATAAAAAGCTGAAGAAATGATCTTGAAGAAAATCCAAAATACTAACAAAGGAGTGTACCACATCTCATGTGGTGACTGCACTACTGTCTATGTGAGTGAAACAAGGAAAAAAGTCAGAAATAGGGTTAAACAACATATAGCCGACACAAGAAATGAAATAAGAATGAATAGCATGGAGACGCAGCACAAAATAAATTAGGAAGTAACAGAAACGCTTCTAATTCTAATTCAAGAAGTGATAATCATGTGAGAAACCTCGAATCCCTGGCTATTCAACACCACAACCGAGAGAAGGTTGTGCTGATGATTATCAAGGGACCCTCCAAACCCAGGAATTAGCTTTCTGATGCGTGGCGAACTCAATCAATTGCTGAGAGAAATATGGGCAACCAGCCCAACAAACCAGGCCGCGCTTACGCTTCAAATTTGTACCAGACGAACGGTCGTTGCAGAGTGTTTTGAGTCGAAGTAGTGAACCTGAAGAAGAAAATCACGTGTGTATTTTCATCTCCAGGGACTGCTGATTGTCGAAAATTTGTGAGGATCCATAGAAATGTCTTGATTTTGTGAAAATAAGTATAAGTGATTTTTTTCAACGAAATTCAAGTTGTAAGTAAAGATCAGTGATCTATGAGTGTAGTTGTTAGTAGTGCTTCTGATGAAGAGGAACGGTTCGTTATTCCTCGAAAATTTAAGTTTACCACTCACCACGGCTGTTTGTCGTGACACGCATATCAGGTGATTGGTGTAGCGGCAGACGCTACGACGGCCTAGGTGCTTGTAACGTTTCCGCAGTCATGGTTGACTTTCGGCTTCGTAGTAAATACTTTCGTGACTATTTTTGTTTAAAATAGCACAGTAGGGCCTCAATCCCGGAGGGAGTGAAGATAACTTTCCTATCTAAAAAAAAAATAGGCTATCCAGTATTTCTACCTGGTCTATAAGGCTGCCACCACCGGTGGGTAAGTATAAAAGCTAAGGGGGTTTAGAATAAAAATGGGCTACATATTATTTAAAACATCAGCGATTATTTAGCACTAGAAAACGGACGTTTGTAGTTTAAAACTCTTGGGTTTTAATGAACAAACAAATGATAAGAACACTTAGATTTTAGTTACTAGTTTTACATAAGGCTTTAAATTAAAGCAACAGGCTTTCCGTGAAAGCAAACGAATTTACATTAAAGAAAATTCAACCCTTAAAAGCAACAACTGGCTTTTAAATAATTACAGACAATTTCGATTAGAAAAAGAAGTTTTTGGGTCCAATCCTGAAAACCCTCTAATTAAACTCGCATCCGCTAAAGTATTAATTAGTCCTAGACAGAAAACATCTCTTGCAAGAGATTCCCGAATCCTCAAGGGACACTGTCTACCGTTTAAGTTAAAACGTGGTTTAAAATAAACAAGAACGCTGGTTTTTAGTAGGGGGCCAGAAATGCAGATGGCTTGCTTAACTGTAAAATTCTCAAAGACTAGAAGTGAGTTTAAAATTAAACTATAAATTTAGAATTGGGGGGTTCTAAATTTAAACTTTTAAATTAAACTAGTAACATACTGACCATTGCCCGGCATGGCTTCACAACGCGGCATCTCCACTCCTGACCGGCCGTGACCTCCTCTAGCTTGAGATCTGTGAGCTGTGCTGTGGAGGGAGAGCAACTGGGGCTTTTTATGCTGGAGCATCGGATTTTGGCGACGAAAGCGCGGACGCCGAGGAGAGCTACGGCCTTCTTCTTGGCTGAGGGCCAGGGGAACAAAGGAAAGTGGGAGGAAAAGTCGGCTGAACAAAAGGAACTGCTTGGGAGCCGTTTGAAGGAACAGGGACTATGTACACATGGGCTAATATGGAGTTTTGAACTCATTGACAAAGGAAAATTGGTTTTTAGGCTATTAGGTGTACTGGAAATAAACTACAGTCTCATGCACCGCAACTATTGAAGGAAGGGGACGAAGTATAAAGCACAGTTTAACTTTGGCAATTAATAGAAGGAGTTTACAGATCGTTTTTGCTACGAAGAGCTAGTGGTTTGCATTTGGATTGTTGGTAGTCACAGTCGAGTTGTCAGAAACTATTTACAACAATAAAATTCACGTTTGTTAAAATGTTGCTGAAGGAAGGCTAAGCAGAGGTAGTGATCCTGGGCAAAAGATAATAAACTAGCTCAATATATGCTATAATGCATTAAAATAAGTTAAGTTTCTCAGCAGAGAATGGCTTTCAGAGGTAGACGGACATTTTTCATGATTTTTGGTGCACAACAAATAAAATAAAAAATATCATACTAGCAGGGATGCTGCCGGTGTGAAAAAATGTGAAAAATGTGAAAATTGGCCAGCGGTGGAAAAATATGTGAAAATTGTGAAAAATTGTGAAAAGTACGAGTGTTGGTGTGAAAAAAAAAAGGCAAAACGTAAAAACGAAGTAAAAACGAAGTAAAAACAATCAAATTATCTGTTGGAGAGTAATGCAATAGCATTGATGTGGTCTAGGCGCCGTATGGGATGACCAACTCCTGCACACGCATTAACCTTTCTATGTTAACCTCTCTAGAACCTCTCTATGTTTCTAGGTTAACGCATTAACCTCTCTTATCTTAAGATTGTAAACAAAGACAGCTCAGTTGTTGCTGAGTGCGTGCTCATGCTGGTTGCTCTTTTTCGGCTTGCGTTGTACCTCCTTTGTTTCCTGCGTTCGTTGGTTTTTTTTTTTTTTTTTAGTTAATTAATTTTTTTTTTAATTGATGGAACAATCCGGGAACGGTACTACTACGATGAACTCCAACAAGAACACAACTGTGCGTCGTGGTCGGCTTGGAAAACGTAAGGCTTCGAGTGTGGTTACTTTGGACGAGACGAACCCGGACAACTGGACGGCTGCCGATCTCCGCAAAAAACTGTGTGACATTGGTATTGTGACACCAGCAAGCCTAAAACGTCAAATTTTGGTCCAGTTGTACCGTGATAATGCTAACTCTCTCGATTCGCGTAGGGCTCCAGTCGACGAAGGCAACGACCCGAAGGACTGCAACGAGCCGAATACTAACAGTAACAGCACTAACGGAGACGTCTGCAGCAACGGCGCTGCAGGGCACATTCTAGGTTTGTCTTCGTCGGCAGAGACTTTCCCAGTATGCAGCAACACTTCGTCGACACAAGACAACGATTTTATTGATGCCATTGCCGGTGTTAAGCGGGACTACGCAACGCTTAGTGATAAATTGGACAGCATTCAGCGTGAGTTGGCTCGATCTCCAGCTGGCGTACAATCGCGTCCTTTGTTTCCAGCGAGTGACGTCACGGCGGCCGGGCCGTTGCTTGGCGGTCTGCAACCTTCTCCCCCTCAGCAAGAAAGTAGATCCACCCTGGCTGCAGCGTTGGCTCGCTCTTCGCTTCCCGTTTACCGGCTGAACCACAACTTTGGAAACAACGATCAGCTGTGGGGCCACGTGCGTGGCAACGGCGGCGGCGCTGGTTTTGGCTCTGGAATTGCGGCCGATTCGATTGCTCATGTGGCGCCTGTGAGTGCACAAGTAAAGAAAGACATTTTAGACGGTAAGAATGTTAATCTTGCTATTCTAATTTCGCCGCCTCTGCAGGCCGCCCAGCCAGACGCCTCTCGTTCGCTTGTTACGTCAGATGGGCTCGTCATTAACCTTAAACATAGCGACCATAGATTGCATAGGCCCCTCACGATGGATGAATTTGTGCGAGCGTTTGGTATTTTTAAGACTGTAATGTGCGATGCGTTTCTACAGCGACACAAGGAATTCGACCATTATTTGTGCAACATTTTAGGTATATACAGGCGGTTTGGGGGCACCCTTTTCTATCACTACCATCTTGCTTTTTCTGAAAAGGCTGCTTCCATACTTGCTCAACACGGACTAGCTGTTGACTGGAGCATTCCGGACCAAATTTTGTACAATCAAACGTTCACCGGACATCGTTCTGTGGCTTGTGCAGCGTGTAGTAGTACTTCCCACCCTACTGCTTCATGTCCGTTGGTTTCGGTTCATGCTTCGCAAACTGGAGCTCGTGCTCAACGAAACGGGAGGCAAATTCCCTCCTCTTCTCCAGCAGACAGTGCTAGCACGTCCGATATTCTGGGTCGTCCGAGAATCTTCTTAAATGGTGCCGAGGTGTGCAACAATTTTAGCAGTGATAAAGGATGCTCGCGTCGGGCATGCCCCTATGCTCACATATGTAGCCTTTGTAAGGGTCACCATAGTGCAGCTCCTTGTAAAGTTGCTGATGCTGGCAGCAGACAACCAGATAAAGCCACATCTAACCGCCAAGTGAATTCCTCCTGACCGCAGCGTTTTCCCATGGCTGCTACCACTCCCATAAACATTACGGAACTTGAGGCAGAACTCTCCAACTTCCCTAACAGAGCGGCAGTGACTGAATTATTGAATGGTCTCCGGAGTGGTTTTCATACGGGTATTAAGTCACTGCCACAAGTTTCGCTTGAATGTCGCAATTTACTGTCGGCACGCAAGGAACCAATCGTGGTGTCAGAACTACTTGACATCGAGTTAAAAAAGGGATATCTTATTGGGCCTTTTGATGCGCCCCCGTTCCCAGTGGTGGCTATTAACCCGCTGGGCTTGGCCACAGGAAAATATTCCGGCAAGAAGAGGTTAATTGTGGACCTTTCATCTCCCCATGATGATCCTGTTAATCAAAGCTTGAACGACCTCATCGACAAGTCCAAGTTTTCCCTTTCGTACACTCGCCTCGACGATGCTATTCATGTGGTATCGGCCATTGGGCCTAGCGCATTTATGTGTAAGGCGGACATCACGGATTCCAGTTATTATTTTTTCGTGCGGCTTGTGTTCGGATCGCGTTCCAGCCCCAAACTGTTTGATTTGCTTGGGGGGGGGGGGGGG
>JAHWFP010087730.1:8703-21920 GCA_023313725.1 Lithobius niger | reverse complement strand
GGGGGGGGGTGACAAATATCACTCCAGTCGGCGTGATCATGGTGTAGGCTATGGATTGGAAGTAAAAGTTGACGTTCGGTTTTTGCGAGTTGGTTTGCAAACAAGTATCGTAGAGATTTTATGATTTGTGTTGTGGTTGTTTTGTCTGACACCAGGGAAACTGTGGCAGTGATTTCATGGGTTGGCTTGATGCGCAGTACCCTTGATCAACCCTTCCCAATGTCGGTCGCCACTCGCCATTTGGCGAGTGGAAATCAGCAGTTGGCGACTTGAAATTTAGCCTTACTAGCCAAAACGGCGACTAGCTACAGAGTATGCCACTAAAAAAGAGGTATCTCTGGAACCGTACAAGTTAGAGACGAACGGTTTGCGGTATTATGCTCAGATTTATAAGGGCTATATAACGGGATTTTCTGCATTAATACTGGAGTTTAAGAAAATTGCATAATTTTGTTAATGCATAAATTTGAGAAACTTTGCATCATACAAGACGTATTTGGTATGTGGCGAGTAGAAATTGTGAAATGGCGAGTACTTTGTAAAGTTTGCTGGCCAAGTGGTGACTGCTACCAGATTGACCTTCGGAAGGGTTGCCCTTGATTACAATGCAACAGGAATGGAGAAATGAGAGCAGCTCTCATACTAGCCCGTTCGTTTGTTCTAGGTGGATTGTGGTCGCGGTTTACCTGTGTGCCAGTCGCAGTCACATTATCGCTGTTCTCGTCGAATCAAGGCTCAAATAAACCGCCAGTAAATCGGCCCGGTTCAGTCGATTGCTTACCGAGCGTTTGGCGTGGTGGCATAGGCAGCGGTCGCGGACCATGGGGCACATCAGTGTCGCGGTCCTAGACCACTGGCACACGTGGTTGTTGGTCGCACGGACGTGATTTCCTGTGCTCCTTTGGATCAGTCGTCCTTAATCAATTTTTCCTTATCCGAAGGCCAACCAATAGACTATGGACGTCCTTACTGGATTTATTGCAGCGAATTTTCGATTAGCCTATCAATTATTTTAGGAAATCGATAGACGTTGATCTAAAGCGTGATGTTTGCTTGTAACTTGGGCTAAGGTTGATTGGTAAGTAGCCTTGACCGTCAATTACGTTGACGGTGTCCACTGCTCCTCGAAGGTGGACAAGCCTACATTCAAAAAGTTTATTTTGACGATTGGATCGATACGATTCGAGGTTCGTAGTAAGTGGGATAAACTCGCCTTAAGGAGATTTTAATGGGCGATTGAGGTATTGTGTAACATTGCCACATTTTAGTCATTGTATTCTTATCTGTATAAGGCTCAAAAAGAGCTTATTATTGCACTCGCCACATATTTTCATATTCCCTTTTTCATGATTGAAATTTTGGTGAGGTAAGTGGTTGGGGACGAATAATTGTTTTAAAAATTGTCGATTTGAATCGCTTTATTCTGAACCCTGAATTGTCTTTAGAGACAATCATTATAGCACTCGCCACTATGTTTTAATTAGTTTTCTAGATTAAAACGTTGGCGAACCTCATATGGGTACCCAGTGGCCGAGTGGTCTCCCTGTATTCTGAATGTCGACAGGCCGGAGACGGAGGTTCTTGTACTTATTGTGATCAACCGGAAATTCGCTTTATCACTTTACCGTAGGAAGTTTAAGCCGTAAAGACTTTGGCTGTAGATTTAAAATTACAGTCTCCTGGTCATAGCATGATTTTATTGTAAAATTCCTCTTGGTGGCTTTAATGCAGTATGGCCAGCCAGTACATGGGTTTACAGCATGGTAAATTGACACCATCTGTGTCGGCTGATGGATGTCTGAGGTTCAGTTATGATTGGCAACTGACATAAGTTAGCATTGCGTGTTTGTGCCTCAGATTTGCAGGATGGGGTTAATGATTAGAAGTTTTGATTTTGGAAAATGTAACAGTGATTCGAGGGTTATTTGACGCGCAGTGGGCTACTCTCGAATTGCATTGTGGCAGGGATGGAAAGATGGCGGCTGCTCTCTATCTACCCATCGAATTTTGGAGGAGGAGCTGTGTTTAGCAAGTCGATGTCGTATCACGGCTACCTTTCCAGTCGATTAATAAATCTATGCAAAGTCAGTCAAGAGTCCTGTGGCGCTAAAGCCAGTCGCCTCCATTATATTGCCCCGGTGCAGTCGATTACATCCCGAGAGCCGGCCGAGGGAGCACGCGTTGGGGCTGCTCGGCATCTCACTTGCGGTCACATGCGTATGACACTCCAGGCGGGTGCATTGCCATAGCTGATGCCTGGTGACATTGCCGGCGGGCACTACGGTGACAGTGAGTAGTGTGAAGTGGTGGTAACTGATTTCTGTGAAGGTCGGTCTTCATGGCTACTTGGACCTTCTTCAGCTGCGTTCATAGTACAACGCCTGTGTACTTGTGTTTTAGGAGATAGTGTTTACTGCCCTGGACTGTTGGTACGTTGGCCTTACGAAATTATCTGAGATTTTCTCAGTCGTATATATTGTTGTGTGAAGTTCTTGGAAGATCCATAAGCGATGAATTCTGAGACGCCGATCATGGCACTTGTACCTTACCACTCATGTTAGTTATTAGTTGCTCTTATGTAAACCTCGGCTCACTGCGGTCGGTCTATTTCCTAGCGAGATATTATCTCTAAGGGGATGTTTATACACGAAGCGAAATGCTGCGTGCAGGGAGTGGTACACCGTTAACTTAGGTGACTTGAAAATTATTGGTTATTAGCAGACCGGTGAGTGAGTTCCCGGTTGGTGAGCAGTGTATTGCCCAGTGGCCTTTTTCCCTTTTGAGGAATAATTTTATGAAACGGATTCTTGCTCTCGCCACTTAGTTTCAAGTTTTGTTGATACATTTCGATCCAGCGAACCAGTGTGCGTTCTTTGTTGGGAGCAGTCTGGTATTCCTCGTGATGTTGCCTCCACCGTGCCTTTTCGTCATACTATGATTTGGGGGATGCGCTTGACGCGGCAACCCTTACTGAGGTGTGTCAACTTGTCAAGTCTGTGATGCGGACTATAACCGACCATTACGTCGGCTCGGGTACCTTCTGGTGGTGTTGGACTCCTCCTGCCCCCAGGATAGGGGCGAGGTAGACACTCCTCAGAATCCATTGCTAACACGGATGGGTCTTTTTATCACAGTGGGTTGTGAAGATTTGTCAAATTTGACAGGTGGGGGTTAGCTTGCCACTCCCAAATGCTTGTTTGTGTTGCGCATGTATAAGAGATCTTCAGGTGAAGAGGTGGCATGGGACACCCAAGGTGTGTGTAACCTAAGGGTAGACTGGTGAGGGTGCGTGGACCCTCACCGCTCAATGCAATTAGGAACTGACGAAGTGGATTGACTGCGTTAGCACATGAAAGGGATTGTTCTGGTGGGCATGTCACTGGTCACGAGTGGCATCACAGCCCCGGGGCTCCAGGGTAACGATTTTGAACCCTGAGAAGGCTCCTTCCCCTATTTAGTAGCGGCGCTTTCGCCCTAGCTAGATGGGGAAGTTATGGTCCCCGTCAGTGGAGTTAGGTTTACATGGAGGACGAGGTCTCAAGGGCCTCTTTGGTGTTCAAGTTTTCGGCAGTGTCTGGGACAGATAAGCCCTGGATACTTGCGAGCGGCATTCGCTGGGTGCACCGTGGGTGGAAGACTGGTCAGTAGCGAAATCAAGCAGTAGGATGAGAGGTGTTTGAGACTGCCGACTTGCACCACAGATGACAACCCGTCGTAGGAGCGGGCGAGTGGTGGGGATTGAGGCAGAACTGAGAAGCAGGTTACGTATACAGCACACTGAGGTTGAGCTTTTATGAAGTTTAATCTAGTATGAGGGACTTGCAATGCGCAGGGTTCGACGCCACCCCTTAGGGGGTAGGACAAAGTCAGCATAAATAAAATACAGGTAAGTATTTTAGGATAGTAGTAAAAACGGGGTTTTACCCCTAAAAGTAGTTTTTCCTTATCCTAAAATACTTACCTGTAAGAACCCTCCCGCCTCCCGCGTCGAACGGTCCTTAGGGATTAGTGAGACAAACTGTGACGAGTAGCGGGAAAGGGGCGCCGCCTGACGGCGGTCATGCGCCCCAGGGAGCGCCATTGCAAGGGCCCGGAGTGCGTTTAAATTAAAGGTTGGGACGAAAGGCATTTCCAAACTTGGAAAGCATAAATAAAATACAGGTAAGTATTTTAGGATAAGTAAAAACTACTTTTAGGGGTAAAACCCCGTTTTTCGAATACATATTCGGAATCCTATTTTACTAATGGGGTGGAATGATTGTTAAGTGGGCCTAGTTGTTGGTCAATGAACCTATGGGTTAGAATTTTCGAAGTGTTTTGATCAGTTTTCATGCAAAATCAAAAAAAAAATTCCTGGAACTTTTTTTTTGGGGGGGGGGAGTGCTGAATCTTCAATAATTAATACTTACTTCATTGGTATGCATTTGTCATAATTACACTCAATTTCCTTTTACAGTCGTACGTCAAATAATTTCCAGTTGTACAATAAGTTTGCATCAAATTAGAACGTTTGTTACTCTTTACATGAATAAAAAAAATGTGAAATCCGGATTTAGTATTGTTAGTAATCTTATCCTAATAACACTGTTTTTACTGAGACATTTCTGCACTTTCAATTTTCTTGAGACTTTAGAATTTTTCTTTCACTGTTCTGTTTACACTGTTTTTCCACTAATTCGTGGGTTGAAGTGTTCATCTGCTGGGATTGTTGTTTGCACAATTTTGATTTAGTTACGTAACTTTCTTTGGAGTGTAGTTGGTGCGATTGTTTCGTTGTTGCACTGAAACTGATGATCTCCATGAAGGGCTGTGATCTCCCTGAAGGGAAGTGATCTCCATGAAGTGAAGTGACACCCATGATGGGAAGTGATCTCCATGAAGGGAAGTGACACCCATGAAGGGAAGTGATCTCCATGAAGGAAAGTGACACCCATGAAGGGAAGTGATCTCCATGAACGGAAGTGACATCCATGAAGGGAAGTGATCTCCATGAAGGGAAGAGATCTCCATGAAGGGAAGTGACATCCATGAAGGGAAGTGACATCCATGAAGGGAAGTGATCTCCATGAAAGGAAGTGATCTCCATGAAGGGAAGTGATCTCCATGAAGGGAAGTGATCTCCATGAAGGGAAGTGATCTCCATGAAGGGAAGTGATCTCTCCATGAAGGGAAGTGATCTCTCCATGAAGGGAAGTGATCTCCATGAAGGGAAGTGATCTCCATGAAGGGAAGTGATGTCCATAAAGGGAAGTGACACCCATGAAGGGAAGTGACACCCATGAAAGGAAGTGATCTCCATGAAAGGAAGTGACCTGAAACAACAGAAAAAATTTCGAGTGTAATCTGTTTAAGCTTCGCTTTCTTACTGTATACGCAATTATAACGTTTCCCAGGGAATAATTATGATGTTCTACTTTTTTCGATTGCATTGGACTTGTTATGTGTCCTACCGCTTATTCTATGTTATTGTACCTCGTGAATTATACACGTTCTTTGAGTGCTGTAACTGGTTTCGCAACATGGTTTCGCTTTCGCTTTGCCTTGGAAAACGTGAGTTACGTTTACTAGTAGCGCCATCTCATGGCGTGAAGGTGAAACAATTTTGGATTGTAAGTCGCCTGCCGAAATTCGATTGTTCCCAGCGATGGTTTGCTATTACTAGCTACACTGAATTCGAATTCCTATGCTGTCCAAATAATTTTCTGGCATAAGAGAACATTTTCTAGGTCCCTGAATTTTCGGACATTTGACCGGTTGGATAAAAAAAAATCGCAAGGGGTGGACGCTCTACACAACCAGCGTCGTTGGTCGTGCAAAAAAAAAAAAAAACCGTCCTGACGGCCGGCGAATCGATCCTGAAGTGCCAGCTCTACCCGCAAGAGTGTGTGGTAGGTTAATTTGCTGATTTCACTTGATTTGTTGAATTTACCTATTTTTCCGGATTTGTGAGAAAATTGTTGTTTTCTTAGTGATTTCTTAGGCGTGACGATTGGAAATTCTTTTCATTGTTCCAAGATCACATAAAAACAAATTGTCTGGGCCTATAACGAGTTAGCGACTGTGATTACGATTTAACTCTTAATTTGCTAGTACGTTTTGCAGGTCTAAGGAGATAATCATGATGAAATTTGATGCTTAATTATCGTAATTCGTACAGAAATTTATTCCGATTGTTGCGTCTAAGACTTCTCCGGCCGCCGAAGCTGGTGGCCACGTTTCGTTACTTTGTTCATCCGGGGGGCCGCTGGCGGCTTTTTGAGGGGGTCGCAGGGTTTTTTTCGAATATCTTGGCTCACAGAGGTCTGAACGAAGTTGCTTTTGAAGGTTATGTTTTTCTAAGTCAATTGTTAGTCGAGTTTGTTAAGCAAATCACTTCCTTAAAAATACTTTCTAGATTCTAGTTCCTTATTAACTTGATACGGAATGTGCATTTCTTAATGATATAAAGAGTTTTCATGTGGGTCGTGTTGACCTGAAAGTTAATTCTTAATTGTTCGAATGACGTATTGCCTTGTTTTTTGTTTAACTAGAGACTGATTTTGCTTAACTTCTGTAATTTCTTGAGAGTTAGGGAGGGGTGGAAGAATTGGGAAGGAAGAATACATTTTTTGGGAAGGATGGGCGTAGGGTGAACGGTCGGACTGCTGTCAATAGATTTTAAGTTTTGGACTGCTGTCCTGGGGGGGGGGGGGGGGGGGTGTGGGAACATTCGGTTGGGTGCTTAAGTTCTTTTTTTTTTTAGTAATTAGTCTTTCTGGTTGGAACTCCTTAGTAGTTCTAATAGTTGATTTACGGATGTTGGCTATTGCCACTTTAACATTCTTTATCTTGTTTCGAAAGTGGGGAGAATTCATATCATATAGGGAGAAAAAAATCGAAAAGGTTGGTTTGATTCTTAAATTTCAATTTTTCAGTGTGTGACGCGATATTTGCCAGGGGGGGGGGGGGCAATCTTTGCTTACGAAAAAATTCCTTAGATTCTAGATTTGTCTAAGTTTCGTAATTACGGTTTAGGCTAGGTTAGGCGTAATTGATTTAATGAATGTTTTACCCTTTTGAACAGTCTACTTTGTTTTTAAGACACTGTTATAATTATTATTATTTTTTCGAAAGGGGAACATTCGTTTTATTCATATTTTCGAAAGAGTCGGTGTTAATCCTTAGTCTTGTCTTTTTTGATGGCTGTGAAGCAATGTTTTGCCAGGGAGAGGGGGGGGGGGGGGGGAGGGGGTGGGGCGTGGAGTTTCGTGACTGCTTGGTATTTCATTCGATACTAATTCTACCTTCTAGATATACTTAGTTCTGTAAAAGTTGATGAATCGTTAACCAAACAATCAACAAAATAGTCGAGAGAGCGGAGGGGGGGGCGGGAGGAGAGATAGAGAGAAATTTTTCTTTCTTTCTAGGTACTACTGGAGGCACGTAATGCAGACAAGCTTTTGATGACTCTGGCGTGCCTGACAAAATTCGAAGTCGTGGCGTGTTAGTTTAGTATGGTTTCATATCTCGGGTAATTCTGACCTTCATTGCTTTTAGGCGGACATGCTCAATATAGGCCTAGGTGTCATGGCTGATATAGACACCATATGGGTAACATAGGTGAACGTGGTCGGAATTGAACTTGAAAACAATTTGCAAAACCACAATTCTGTACGACCGTCGATTTAGTGTGCGTAGCTCGTCCCGCACATTTCACATTTATACGCCTTTTTTCCTCCCAAAATATTTTTTAGAAAAATTGTAAAATAAATCATGTTTTACCAATAAATGCATAAAACGGTAACTGCTGATACCTGAAGTAATTCTACGGTAAGTTCGCAACTTATTAATCGTTTTGTGAAGAAACTGAATTTCTACGGAGCTCTACCGCATGCTTCACATTTATAAATCCTCCATTGTCAAGGTAGGTTTGTGCCGAACTGTGACACGTCGCTGACAACTGAAATATTTACGGCTCATATTTACGGGAGGGCAAGCAAGCTGATGGTTAACTTGCTGTGGAGCGGTAAGCTTTTGCTGAGGGTGTTGCACTGTGCATTGATTTCTGCTGCTGTTGTATGCATTCTACGGGGCCTGTGGTCTGTCGTCTGCTTCTTTGTCCCACATGAACTTCGCGTTCCTCTTATAGTGAGCTTGGTAAGGCCAGTTGAGGAAGCTGAAATGCTAGTGATGTGTCTCGGCGAACGAAAATCAGCACGTTACGATGAATCTGCGTATTTCTTTAACCTTTTAGGCTGTGGGAAGGAGTTCAATGTTTTTAATCTTACCCCTATTTGGCTGTACGCTATCTTCGTTAATGACGGATCCTATTAATTTGACCTGTTTATGGCTCAAATTCCTTTTTCGAGCTGAGTTTCGTTTTCGATTTCTGGGCGAGTGTAAGAGCTCTGTCTACGTGTGGCAGATGCGTTTGGAAATTTAAGAAGCTGAGGAATGTAACTCAAGATATAGTGGTGTAAGTGCCTAAAATCTTTGCAATTATCTGCTGAGCGCAGAATTAAAATGGGCAGGAGCTAATTCAAGCTGATTAGCGTTCCTTGATGACGCTGATGCTGACTAACTCTTCTAGGTTTTTGTCCGAAATTTTCTCGCTAGTGGAAAAGGAATCCTATAAATTTCTATCTTACTGGTGCTGAGTGCCCTGTTTGTACGTTTACTTTATAATTCTTCATGAGTTCCAAGTATATTCATTTTAACTGAAGGTGTCCTGATGTGTCTTCAGCATTACCAGGAATTCCATACGTTCTTCTTCGTTCAAATCTGATAGGTTAAATTTAAACTTCAAGCTTTTCCATTCATCTTCTGAAAATTGTCTTTGTTCCTTTGCTGTGCCCACTGGTAGCGTTGAATGGGCTTACCCGACGCTGTTGATGTCTATGGACTGTGCACGTTCCTTTGTCTGAGTGGGCCTTGAACGGTGAAGGAAGTCAGATTCAGTTCCGGAATTGGCTTTTGTTGGAGTGGCGCTTCTTTTTCCCGTGTTGTCTTTTGTCCTTGTGTATCCCATTGAGGTGCATCCCTTTGTCTGAGTGGGCCTTGAAGGGGGAAGGATGTCGGTTATTGATCCGGGATTAGATTGCGAAGTGGCTGATCTTTTTTGTTCGTGCTCTTCCTATTGTTTGAGTTAAATCTTCGGGAGGGGGATTACCTTTTGTTGTAGGAGTTACCGGATCTTCCTCATTGTATTCTATCTCGACATGGCCGAGAATAACTTCTGCATTTAGAAATTGATCTTCCCCAGATGTGTTAATAGCTATGACAGTTATTAAACCCGTTGGGCTTGTGTTAACCAAACATCTGGCTAGAAGTATCGGAATTTCTTTGCATTGTGGAAAAATGCGGCATTTTGCTGTTCAGGATAAGCTTGGTGCAAAACTCCAAAAATTTTTTTTTTGTTTTTCGTCTCATAGTTGTTTGGCAAAACAACATCTTTATGCAATGAAACTGGTACCTCTACATAATAATTTCGAGGTGTCGGAATCCAAATGGATCTTGGATTTTCTGCTGTTTTATCAACTGAAAAAATATTGATCGTTGTAATATGCTCAGTTGTAACGCTATAATTTTCTAAATTAATTAACTCCTTGTTCTGACCATAATTTTCCCAAGCATCAAATGGTGATGAAGACAAGTTAAATTTGAGATCCCTTATTTCTAAAATTTGGTCTGAACAATTTAACTTAACCAATTCAGGTTGTTTTGACAAGAAATCGTAATCCAATAAAATGTGGATTTTGCCAAAACTGCCATCGGAAACGATTCTGAGCTGCTGGTTTGTGGAAAATCTGCATTTGCTTATTTCAGCGATGAATGTTTTTCTGCTATTATCCTTTTTCCACCGACACCTACTAAATTTACGGGAGCTACTGTTTTGACTTTGTGACATTTAATTTGTTGTAGCGGTGCTCACAGGTCCTTGAGGTGCCTACTGTTCTGCACCGACATCTGGTGTGGTCTCGGGAAAGTTAGAAGTACTTCGGGTGGCCGTTTTTACTTTGCGGAGTTTAAACAAGCATGGCAGTCACTACTGCACGGTTAGGAACAGAGCGTCTATGTCCTATCTGAAGTTTTAGTACTAGCTAATCGTTTTTGGTTCACTGCCACCAGGTGGGTGGTTTAATTGCTAACCTTAGGCTTTAAAATAAAAAGAGTTGTTTTTAGTTAAAACACTAGCAAATTAAATCTCTCTAGAAGCAACTGAGTTTTAATAAACAGGGGAAAGAAACACTTTACAGGGCAACTAGTCTCTACAAATTAGCTTTCAGTGAAAGCACAAGAAAAATTAATTTACTTGAATAAATTATCGGCAACGTATTTCAAAATAAAATTCACACTTACAATTTCGATTAGAAAATGTTCTTTGGTGTAAACACCTCTAAGTTAGAAAAAGTACCTTACAATTTCAAGCTTAGTCTAAGATTATGTCTCAAGGCATCATGCACAAGATCAAATCTACCTATTCACATTTGAGTCAAGCTAGCAATAATCAGGGCCCTACCATCGAAGTCTGTGCTTCTGTAATTATGCTACAGGACCTTGGTGATCTCAAAAAGGTTTGTTCATATTTTGTGAGACAAACAGAATAAAAAACCGGTTTTTAGAAAGGGGACCTTAAACCCTTAAGTTATGGGAGGGGACACCAGAAATTGCCGATGGTTTAACTACCCATAATCGCGAAACCCAAGTCAAATGTTAAGTGTAAATCTTTAAGTTTAAAAATTTAGAATAAAGTTCGAAATAAAATAAACTAAAGCTAAAACTAGTTTTCTAAACTACTACCTTGCCCGGCATGGCAACACTCGGACTGGGGACATCTCTGCTCCGACCGCCGTAGTAAAGTGTGACTTGGAGTTGAGCCAATGCTTCTGATGCAGTTTCCCAGGTCTGTTTTATACCTGCTGCCTGCCTGCAGGTAGGAGGGAAACCGCGGCCCTGTAGGAGAGCGACGGAGGGGGGAGCGGCGTAGAGGGATCGCCTTGGAGGAGGGGAGTCTGACTCTGGCCGGCCAGGCTGTCACTACCGGAAGTTGGCATGGCAGCGTGGACGGGCAGGGTAGCCTTGGACTCTGAGTGGAGGGGAAAGTAAATACTGAGTTCTGATTGGACGGGAATTGAAGGAGCTTGGATGGCAAAGGGAATTGCCGACTTTGGGTGTTTTTAGAGGCCTTAGCTTGAGGAGTGCATTGAGTTAAACTCATAACAACGTGAAAATAGGACTATATGCATTTTTATGATACTACAATGTTATGCATTGCAACTATAGAAGGAAGGGGGGGGGGGGACGAAGTGTTTGGCTCAGTTCTTTAAACAAACATGATTTTTAATAGTAGGAACGTTACCATGGTCGGAGCCCTGGAAAAAAATACAAGATAAACACTTTTGGAAAAATTGTCCGGTAAAATTCGAAGGAAAGTGTTGCCGAGTTCAGTAGTGTTCAGAGACCTAGTTTTTGCTAAACTGTTCCCCAATTAAATTAAATAAAAGGTTAAATATACCAGCTTATTCCCTATAACGCATGAATATTTGTGACACATTATTGCAGTCGCTAATAATAAAAATTACAGTCAAAGTTTTCATAAATAACTTGGCCTTCGTTAAAATAAAAACATCAAGTGTTGGGGTTTCCAATACATGTATGTGAGGATAACTCCTCCTAAACAACACTAAGCTGGTTGGCTTTAAGCCTGCAAAGGAAATAAAGTAATTAATTACAAGTTTATACAGAGTTTTTGAAAATGGCGATCGAAGATTTGCGTGCGGCGCCGGTCATTTTGGTGGCTTTTTCAAAATGATGTAGGAAATTATTGGAGTGGAAATTTAAAGTTCTGTTTTCGCAGAAGTCTTGAGAAAGTTCAGGTCTATTAAGGGCCGCAAATTTCAAACGTTTTGGTCCATATTTCTTGACGATATGGTGTTTTGAAGACGGAGGTCTGGATAGGCCTAATGAGCGCTAGCGAGCGCTAATGAAAAAAAATGTTCGTTGCGAAAACGATAAACCCTCAGGTTTTTGATCTTTTGAGCAGAGGTCTCCTCTCAAATCTGTTAGTGAAGACTAGCTTCTTTACATTGTGGGTTTCGCAACAATTCTCGTGCAGTAGACGATTCGATCACCGGAACTCCTGCTCAGCTGTCTAAAAGTGCTACTTTACTTAAATTGCCGAAATTAACAATTAGATGGGGTCTTGGGTAAGCAGATTTCGAGTTGTAGCCTATTCAGTCGATTCTAGCAACCTCCGCCGCCGCTAGATGGAGTTGGTGTGGCGTTGGGTTGCTTGATAGCTCGGATTTTGGTCGTTGCTCCGTTCTCCTTTTTTTTTCTCTTTTCGCTTTTCCCGTTTTTCTTCTGAAATTCTTTTGGGTTCGAAGTTGTGGAGTATTTGATAGCACATTTATTGAGTTATTTCAAGTGGCCTTAGCCACTAATGTTGTATCCTTGCTTACTTGCCACTAGGTGGCTACCGTTGCATGTTAAGTATGTATGATGCACTCTGGGATCAGAGTGCATGCTGGTATTGTAAGCTAAGTCTATAAAAGAGCCAGCCAGGGCCTTTTACCTGGCTGCCGTCATTCACAAAAGAGGTCTCCTAGCTGTCAATCATTCGGGGGGGATTTCCTCTGGTCATGGGTCACCTCAACATGAACCCATTAACTTGTGCAGTATGCAACAGAAGTACTGTCCCAATAAATAAGACTGATTGTTGGTGATGTTACAGATGGAATTAAAGGGATGCGTAGCTTCCAATCTTGCTGATTACGGTCAGAAATCTTGATTGCTTCGCCCGTATAAATTAAGTGTGATTTTCTTTAGTTGGTGTTTAACTCGAAGGTCTAGTTTACTTTATTTGAAAGTTCGGGGAAAATTTTTCCGCTATAAAGCTGGGCTACGTTTTATCTGAATTTGTGCCTAAATGTGCTGCTGATCTTGGAGTTTTTTAAAGTTTTTGTCTGATGCTGTTATTGTAACGGATCGTTGCGTAACGAAGTTGATGTAAGAGAATGACTATGTTAGGTGAGCCATGAATTAGATTAGTGTGGCAAATTAATTATTGATTTTCCAATAAAATTACTAATTTCCTGAAATTCGAGTCGGGGAGAAATTTTTCTGGTTACGTTTAACTGTTCGCGCCTGCCGTTTATTTTGCTTAAGCTGCTACGCTATTATTTGAAATGGTAAATTGGCCGGGGGGGGGGGGGGGGGGAAAATAGTTAAATAAAAGC
>JAHWFP010087729.1:0-12445 GCA_023313725.1 Lithobius niger | reverse complement strand
TGTTCCAAATACGCCCTGCCTGCAAAACAAAGAAATGCTGGCGGCAAATCAAAGTGGCTTTAGACCAACTAAAATGCAATCGTGGCCATGGTTACATCTTGGACTCTGCAAAACGGACAACAGCCAGGGCCGTAGCTACACATAGTGGGGCCTCGGGGTGGGGGACGGGGAGGGAGCAATGGTGCACCCAAGAATTATGGTTTTTTGGGGGGGTGGGGCAAAGAAATGATAGATGCAGTGTGCCAAATTCAGCTGGGGGTCTGGGAGAGCGCTGTAAGCTGCCCCAGCGGGGGTCAACGACTTTTCGGTAGTTTGAGCACCTTTGAGACACCTAAAAGACCCAATTTTAGAATTTTTAAGTCACAATAAACTTCTTGCTTGTTTATTTAATATTTAAACATTTTTTTTTATTCCGTGTCTTGGTTGGGGGAGGCAAATGCCCCCTTGTTTCCCCCACGGTGGGCCACTGGGAGGACCGGGGAAAGTGGGCCACCTTCCCCGTCCCATGTAACTCTGGATAAGCAGAGCCTTTTTAATCTGACAACCAACAAACAAGTTAGCATTGGGTCATCCTTTGCAACGCTTCCCCAGTGATGAAAACATACCAGAAAAAAAAACGAATTTACACGTTTTCTTAACAATGTAAATGAAAAAATAAATGTGCCGTAAAATGGTAAGAATTACCACCTATAGGTTTTATCGTTTATAAGTTCCGCGCGTCGTCTTCAATACTTCCATAGGTAAACCAAACATTTGGGATTGGGTGGCACACAGGTTAGTGACACGCTTCAGTTTCCTTCAAAATCAAGCAGAGACTGTACGACCGTTTAGTTGGTTTGCTTATCGCCTGCGCTTTCAGTCAGTCATGGCGAAAATCACGAATGTAAATATTTATTTTTGTGCGTCTTTGCTGAATTATTCTAAACAGGAGTGAATCCACGCTGCCTTCGAACATGTCCCTTAATTGTGTATGAGCACCGTTAAAGCAATCTAATAGACTAAAAAGTGAATCTTACCATCAAATGCTTATGTTGCCGTCCGGCCAGAGATACTATAGCCATAGTATATCTGTTCTCTGCCATGATCAATGTAGAATTGCGATGATCATTACAGCATCTCCCTACGAGAAAACGGCCCCGTTGTGTCGTTGCGTAGTTACGAGTTACGTTCGTTTGTTATTCGTGAATGACGCACTTCGCTCGTAATATTGCACTCCAGGAGAGCCATATAAGTAACTGAGTTTCGCTTATATGCTCACTCGCGGAGCTGGTGCCACACGACACTCCACATTCGTTTACGTAAGTTACATGCGTAAAATAATAATTGTTTGTTTAAATTTCCCATGAATTTGGGGGCCCCCTTTAGTCGGGGACCCAGGGCACTGCCCCGTTTGCCCATGCTTCGCTACAGCCCTGACAACAGTTCTGAAATGCATATCACAGAAAAAGGTTACAACACGCGTAAAGACAAATGTTGTATACGTTACGTTGATGTTTTAGGTTGTCAACAGATACACTGGCTTGTCGTTCCCGGTAAGATAGTTCTCTCGAAACGGCCAACCACCTGGTAAATGCCAACTAAGTGTTGGCTTTTACGATAATTAGCGGCTTTTTACCTTTCGATGTTCCTTTTTTTTGAGCTATCACCTGTGCATGAAACTCGTGGTCATCCATTGAAATTGGTCAATGCTGTGACGAAGCTGATTACTTGCTCTTTTTTCGCTACGTGTTGTTGCTTCATGAAATGCACATCCCGCTCAGTTGGTCTTGTCCCCTTCCATCCAAACTTTTAAACGAGGACCTGGCAGGATGGCCCTTCGAATATTTCTGATGTCCACAAAAAAAAATTAGCTGGGATTGGCTTCAGTGACTTTGGCCCAGTCGTATCCCATCACACCATGATGGATGCGATAAGCCATTATTATTTATTTTTTTGTAATAAATAAATGTTACGTTGCACACAATCAAGGTGCTGTATGTCATTTTCAAAAAGGGTGACCAATATTATCACAGAACAATATTCAAGTTTTGGTTGATAAAAATGTAAACTAAAGCTATGGAATCACCATGAGTAAAACATTTAAACAACATAAACTGCCTGGTGTTCCTTGGCCACAAGCCGTGAATTGTGGACAGTGATGATGTTACTAGGCAGTTCTGCTTAGTGGAAGACTGTTCGTTGGGACCAAATCCCATTGGCTGTTCGGAGTCTCATGTGGACCTGGGTGTGACAGACAGCTGTCCCATTACATTTGACTGTCACACCCATGTCTACATGCGACTCCGCACAGCCTCTGATCTTTGGCCCCAATGAACAGTCCACCACCGAGTGGTACTGCCTAGTACCGTCATCACTGTCCTCTCTGGTGATACAGGGAGTTATCAAGGAACCATGTCCAAACTGCATCCAGAGAATCCTGCAGAGCCCTAGTACTATCATCATTGTCCTCTCTGGTGATACAGGGAGTTATCAAGGGACCATGTCCAAATTACGTCCAGAGAGTCCTGAAGAACTGTTGATCCTTTTGGGTTAGTACCCTACAAAAGATAGTGGCATCATCACCAAAGTGATAAAGAGAGGGAGATAGTTCAACTAATCTGGCAATAAAAACAAACAGTGGCCCCAAGGTACTCCCTTGGGGAACACCACTGATAGTGGGAGAAGGATCAGAAAGAGCATTGTCAATTCAAGCCCGCAGTGTCCAAATGTTAACTCTGCAGCTTGCTTGGATCAACCCAGCAGGTGGGATATTTGCCACATGTATTCGTGACGTAAAAACCTACACAGCAAAATTTTAATGGAGGTTACCCATGAAAATAACTACCATCAGTCCACAACTGGCCCATGGAGTCGTTACCATAACGAGAGATGGAACATGGGGAATATTAACATAGACACTCCAACCGGCTCTCCTGCATGCCACTCCTGAGTTCATTTAACAGAAAATTGTAGGTAGTTGTGAACATCCATGCTCCACATTAATCATCACACTATCCGAATTTAGAATATGGTTTGGTGGCTATAATAGTGTAGCCAATATCATTATCTAGAAAAAGTTTTATCAGAAGCTTATAAACAGTTCTCTTTTTTGGACATAACAGTAATAATATAATTTTAATAAAGGTCAAAGGTTAAAATTGTTGGCCAAAAGTCCGGTTTTTTTTGTGGTTCAACTTCAACTGTTGATCAGATCGAAAAGCACAGAATGCAAGTCTGAAGCAGAATTAAATTTTCTAAAGGAAAGGTCCTATTTAATTTTGGCATGAAGTTAACCCTTATAGTCCAAATTTGTCATTTTGTGCCGAATTAACGGAAAATATTAGTACCACAGTGTATAGCATTCCTAACTATGCACCTTTGCTGTTACCTCTCTACTCAACCTAGATGGACATACGTAGGCTCTTCTGACAGGTGGTGATGTATTGTGTCCAACAATGCTAATCACAATTGTGATTTTAAATTAAGACTGTCCCATGCTCGTTGAAGGTATTGTCGTAATGGCGTAGCAGCGAAAGAGTATGGTCATTTTCTATTTCATGCTCTTACGAGCTATCTAATAACCCTAGATGGACATATTTAGGCTCTTCTGAAAGATGGTGATGTATTCTTTCCATTACTGGTAATTACAATTGTATATGTTAAATAGGGACCGTCCTATGCCCATTGAAAAGTGTTGTCGTAGTGACTTAGCGGCGAAAGAGTATGGCGGCATTAGATTTCAAAGTGCTCGCACGACCTATCTAGTTTTCCTAGATGGACATGCGTAGGCTCTTATAAAAGGTGGTGATGTATTATTTCTAGCAATGCCAATCACAATTGTATATTTTAAATAGAGACGGTCCTAAGTCCATTAAGGTCTGTTGTAATGGCGGAGCAACAAAAGAGTATGGTGATTTTGGATTTCGAAGTGCTAGTATGAGCGATATAATTTTCCTAGATGAATATACTTAGGCTCTTCTAAAAGGTGGTGATGTATTCTTTCTAGCAATGTTAATTAAATTGTGTCTTGATTTTATAGCACATAAGAGCACTTTGAAATCGAAAATCACCATAATCTGTCGCCGGTACGCCATTACGACAACACCTTTCAATGGGCGTAGGGTAGTCCCTCTTTACGATATACAGTTGTAATTGGCATTGTTGGAAAGAATATGTCACTCCTTTCAGAGAGTGTAAGTATGGACATCTTGGGTAATTAGGTAGCTCGTAAGAACACTTTTGAATCGAAAATCTCCATACTCTTTCGTCGCTACGCCGTTGCAACAACACCTTTCAACAGACATTGGACGGCCCCTATTTAAAATACACAATTGTGATTAGCATTGTTGGAAAGAATACGTCATCACCTTTCAGAAGAGCTTAATTATGTACTTCTAGAGTAATTAGAGAGGTATTAGCAAAAGTGTGTAGTCAGGAATGCTAGACACTGTTTACTAAATGTACTATTTCCCGTTAATTTGGCATAAAATTACAATTTTGGACCATAAGGGTTAGCATTATGCCCAAGTTGAATAGCACCTTTCCTTTAAGAGAATTTCATTATGTTTCAGACTTGTATTCTGTGTTTTTCGATCTGTTCAATGGTTAAGAAGTTAAAAGAGAAAAAAACCCGTTTTTTTTTGTCCATTGCTTTTGACCTATGACCTTCAGTTTAAAAATTCCCCAAAGTTGCCAGGTGGGCACCCTGCACAATATGACTAGGGGCATTTAAAAGCCCAACTGCCAGCAGAAAAACAATTGTTGTACATCACTGAAAAGTTCGACCAATCTACCACTTGACTAAGTACTCCAGCGTAGGATGGTTTATGGGACCTACTTAGAGAAATTTCGGAATGCAATATTAATCCAGCTTAATTGGATTAAAGTCTAGCTTATGCGTGATAACTGGTTAGTAGGTAGGCAAAATCTGTGATGCTAGATCGAGTTTAAGCAATGGTAGATTGTTTTATTTCAATACATTGGTTAAAAGTTAATCGGCCAGAGAATATCCTTATGGTTCACTCTATTTTAGAACTTGTTAGTAGTTTCACTTAATTAAAGAACTTCAAGTGGTTTAACCTTTGTTTTCACATAATTTTTAAGGAAAAATTTAAGCCTACCCTCCGTAGCTTTTTTTAAATTAACTTCTTATCAACCCTTTTATTAACTGAACTCTCTCTGACGTAATTTTAATTAAAGAAAAGGATGGAAAAGTGCAGTACTGACAATACGACTGTATTTCTATATAAGAAGTTGTGGGGATGAATTTAGTTTTAAAATCGGGACAAACAAATTTACATTTTAATAAGAAAATTTTAAAACGGCACTTTCCTTCCCCTCATTAAAATATCCAATCTTCCCTTGATAATTTTGTTCTTAGGGAATTTGTTCGCAATTCAAAGTCGGATGATCGAGATTAACGTGATAATACGACTGGTAAAAGCTGAAATACGGTATTATCAGGTAATTTTTTTTTACCTTAGTTCTTCCATTTTTATTGCAATGTGGTATTCCTGTTGCAAACACAACTCGACCCTAGTTATTCCTGTTGCAAATACAACTCGACCCTAGTTTAAGTATAGAGCATTTTTCTCAATCACTCGTATTCCCTAGCTGATAAAAAAGACCTCGCGCAACCACTAGGTTTATTTTTCTGGAATGCAACTCGTGGAGTAAAATCGGTCGTATTACGTCTAGTAACTCCACTGATAATTAATTGCACACATATGGTATTATCCGGTAATTTTTTTTTGGCTTTTTCTATATTGTTTTTATTGCTGTGTGGTATTCCCGTTGCAAATACCATTCTTCCCTAGTTTAAGGTTAAGTGCATTTTTCTCAATCATTCGTTGCATATCTCAAGCTGATAAAAAGACCTCTTTTTAGTTTGGAATGCAATTCGTGACGGAGTAAAATCAGAGGTAGTACGTCTAGTAACCCCACTGATAATTAATTTCCCGCATTTGGTATTATCCGATAATTTGTTTGCTTTAGTCCCTACATCTTGTTTTTATTGCAGTGTATTGTTCCCGTTGTAAATACCATTCGACTCTAGTTTATAAAGTTAAGAGTATTTTTCTGAATCACTCGTTGTATTCCCAAACTGATAAAATGACCTCGCACTTCCGCTAGGTTTTTTTTTTTTTAGTTTGGAATGCAATTCGTGAAGGAGTAAAATCGGTGGTATTACGCCTAGTAACACCACTTTTAATTAATTGCCCACATATAGTATTATCGGATAATTTTTTTGCTTTAGTCTCTCCATCTTTTTTTATTGCAATGTGGTATTCTCGTCTATTAGTCCGGTGAAATTAGCACTTTTGGTACGAAAAATTCCCATAAAGATGAAACTTGGCAGATATGTCCAGAAATATTACCCAAGTAACATATTAAAAGTCCCCGAAAATCCCACTGAATATTCGTCGCCATTTTTAAAAAAATGGCCATGAGCCGCTACCAAATTATCTATTTTCTTAAATATCGCACAAACTATTACTCCTACCGAAAATTGTATAGAGACGTAAATTAAAGATAATAACAATTTCTACAAGAAAAGTCCCTATAATGTTTTCGTTAAAACCAGCCGATTTTTTGCAATCGACTGGTTTACTGAAAACTTGTCTGCCACCAGCATCAAATTGTTTCTTTAGTTGGGTGGGGAGGTTAAAAAAGTTTGACATCTGGCAACCACTTTGGCAACCACATGGGTAGAGGAGTCTAAAAATCCGGGGTCATAATTTTTTATGGCCCTATCAAAAAACGGTTTTTTGGCAGAAACTCTTTAATTTCATCAAATCAAAAGAATAATATGAAGCAAACCTTCAGCACACGAAAGTGATATACGTCTTTTACGTAAAAAAAAAACCCTTGAACCCCAAAATCGTATTTAAAACTAACATTAACATTTTTTTACTTTCAGTTGTGGAACAAAATTCATCCGTTTTCTATTAACTGTGATTTGCTGTTGGGACTACATATCTAAGATTCTTTCTGCTGCTTTTTGTTAGAATGACTTTGAAGATTTCTGATTTCTGATTTCTTTGGAGTAATCTTCAAAGAAGATGGGCCCCTAACCAATTCTTCTTCAATATTTTGTCCTTCACTAATCAGGGTCGTGCTGCTGTCATATTTTGAATGTTGATGGGAACTTATGAATCTTCCTGTTCAGTACTGGATTATTCCGTCTCGGTGACTATCGTGGATTCTCCCTTCATTTTGGCTTATGAACACTGAAAAAAAAATTAAAATGCAGTTGACAAGAATCGTCATTCACAATTATGCTCCTTACCTTGTCTGGTATGGTCTAGAGGCAAAAATGGATTGAAATAAAACCATGGCCGGTGGCCCAAAGTTAGCCATTTGAGCCAAGTGACCTTATTCTTCAGCTAACACGTTGTTAATCAGACAATTCTTTACTAAGCTAGCACGATAAGAAGATAATACCAGTAGCTTCATTTGATCAGAGCGATGAAATTTTCAACAGAGAATATCGCTTCAGCTTGTGACGTGAAAAGATACTGTAAAACTCGCTGTTATGTAGCAGAGGCAACTGGCTGTTCACAGATGCGTCATACCTAACAACAAAATTTACCAAAAAAAAACAGTCCGAGACAGCTTGGTTACTTCGGTCACTTTACTTTACTTGGGTCACTTTATGGTCAATGGGTTCAAGGGGTCATTGGGCCATTCTAAGTCACTGGTTTAGTCTGGGTCACTGGTTCTGGGTGGTTAACCCAAAATGATGACCCAAGTTACCCGGTGACCTGTTCCATATCTGGGCCCATTGACACTTTGGTACGTTGGTACTGTTCTACTACCAGTTACCTCTGCCAGGTAACTGGTAGTAGAACAGTACCAAAGTTTCAGCCAGACCTGATGATTACAGTAGTGCAAGAATTACTATACTCATCAAGTAATAGCATGGGTTATAGTTATAGCACCCCTGGCAAACTGCATCAGACTTATCACCTGATGGGCGATATCCCGCACATGGCCAATTCGTAAGAACTACGTCAAGATGACGTCGAGGCCGAAGGCCGAGACACCATCGAGATGTAGTTCGAATAGATTGGCCATGTAAGTGTTATCGCCCATTGGGTGATAAATCTGACACAGTTTACGCCTGCGCCAGGTGGTATAACTAATTTATTGCACTGCCCCTAATTGTTGGGGTAAATGGAAAGTTTCCCTCAATAGATGTGTTGTTTATTCAAACATTATGTCGTCACGTTTGCATAATTTTGTATTGATGCAGTCAGGTGTGGGGCTTATAGCATTTGAGTCGGGGGGGGGGGGGGGGGAAGGAGGTTGTGTCTTGAAGGTGAGAAACGCTTTTTTGTTAATTCAGTGGACTGATGTCTATTATCGTTTTGCACATCACGGAAACTTCATCATGTAAACATTAAGTTGTTTACCTCACGTCACATCGTGTGACATCACCACACTTTACAGAGCATGGCATCCATATTTTATATCCCAAATCACCACACTTCAGCGTGGTGATATGAATCGCGTATTGCAAAGTGTGGTGATATGGGATATATAGTTACACTCTTTTAGCATTGTGAAAGCTAGTGACTGTGCGATAACCACAGTGTTGTAGGGTCTAGTCCAGCAAATTCTGGTGTAATCTTTCAATTTGCCATGAAGAGGTTTCCCGATTTTCCCTTCCCTAGCTACTTACTTCTTTCTGCGTCTAAAAAATCTGGTAAGGTTCAAAAGTGCGCTAGTTCTACCGTGCTTCAGATTTAAGGCTGAAAATTTAGGGCAGATTTAGGGCATCTTCTTGTATTTATCCCAATCTTGCATTTATTTGCAGGCAATTGTACCATCTCGGAGAGGAGGACACTAATTCGTCTGCGGCCACCATTGTCCATGTCAGGTGCTGTGTCAGTTCTGTGCTGTCCACTCCTTTTGATTTTATTTTTTTCTTTCATTAATTTTGGTAACTCCTGGCTTGCAACCATCGCATAATCCTAAAAACTTTGTTTAAAAAAAAACCGCTGGAAAATGTAATTAATTAAAAAAAAAACTTGCATTTTTATGTATCATCAATATCTCTCAGCTCATCGGCTGCACTGTGTATATGAAAATAAAAGCATTATTTACTATAGGTAAGTGATAATTTTGAATAGTGCTTACATCATCTCGATGCCCTTTTTATAAGTACGAAAACTTTAGACCCAAACCTTCGTTCAGTATTACCCCATCATTATTATTATTATTATTATTATTATTATTATTATTTATTATTATTATAAGCACTACTGATTCCTTAATAAAGATTCACTTATGTCCTTAATCAAGGTAAATACAATTGGCACTGTGTTTAATTGACTTAGAAAATTCCTTTGAAACGATTGGTTAGATTCTGCTCCGAAAACTTGAAAAATTTTAAAAAGGTACTTACGCAATAGAAAAGCTTACACAAAGATCGAAAGGATTATAGTAACAATAAAAGCAGTGCATTGTGGCATTACACGAGGGTCTATTTTGGGACCTTTACTGTTCTTGATATACATAAACTATATCGATTCCATTATTGATAAATCTACTGTTATCATGTTTGCTGGTGATATAATTAAGCTTTCCGTCAATTACGATTTTACTACTATGATCGATAACTTACAGTTAGAAGTGAATGACTGGTTTTTGTTTGTGAACCAAAACAGTGTGCATGTTTGGTTTGGATACATGTTTGGTTTAAATACATCACGTTACCTTGGCCTAATGATTGACAATAATTGGAAATTTGAAGCACGTATCTTGGAACTGGTTGTGAAATTGCATCTGCTTATGTCCAAATGGTACCAACTCAGGAGTATACTTAATTTCGAAATAAGAAACTTATTTATTTTGCCTTGGTTGAAAGTATTCTAGAGCTATAGAATTGAAAAATATGGTTTTCCATCAACATATCTTATGAGAGGTTGTAACGAGATAGGCAAATAAGGCGATTCACACTTATTTATCCAAATAAACACGCTATGCGGAAAATAGGCGATTCACGTTTGTTTATGCAAATAAACACACTCATGCTTGTTTATCCAAATAAACACGCTACTGGGCAAATGAGACGATTAACGCTTACTTATCCAAATAGACACGCTATGGGGAAAATAGGCTATTCACACTTGTTTATGCAAATAAACACATTCATGATTGTTTATCCAAATAAACACGCTACGGGGCAAATAAAGGCGATAATGCTTACTTATCCAAGTAAACATGCTACTGGGCAAATAGGTAATTCATGCTTGTTTATGCAAATAAACACGCTATGTGGAAAATATGGCGATTGACCCTTGTTTATGTAAATAAGTACATTCACGCTTATATATCCAAATGAATACGCTACGGGGCAAATAAGGCGATTCACGCTTGTTTTTTATGCAAATAAACACGCTGCGGGGCGAATAAGGCGATTCACCCTTGTTTATGCAACTAAACACACTACGGGGCAAATAAGGCGATTTTCGCTTGTTTCTCCAAATACGCTACGGGGCGAATAAGGCGATTCACGCTTGTTTTTGCAACTAAACACGCTGCGGGGCAAATAAGACGAGTCACGCTTGTTTATGCAAATAAATATGCTGCGGGGCAAATAAGGCTATTTCCGCATGTTTATACAAATAAATATGCTGTTGGGCAAATAAGACGATTTATGGTTGTTTATGCAAATAAACACTCTGCGTGGCAAATAAGACGATTCACGCTTGTTTATGCAAATAAATATTAAATACATTCATGCTTATTTATCCAAATAAACACGCTACGAGCCAAATAAGACGATTCACGCTTGTTTATGCAACTAAACACATTATGGGGCAAATAAAGGCGATTCACGATTGTTTATCCAAATACACTACGGGGCAAATGAGGCGATTCACGTTTGTTGATGCAATTAAACACACTGCAGGGCAAATAAGGCGATTCACGCTTGTTTATGCAACTAAACATGCTGCGGGGTAAATAAGGCGATTCACGCTTGTTTATGCAAATATGCTGTAGGGCTAATTAGACGATTTACGCTTGTTTATCCAAATAAACAACGCTGCGGAACAAATAGGGTGATTTACGTTTGTTTATCCAAATAAACACACTACGGGGCAAATGACGATTCACGCTTGTTTACGCTTGTTTATGCAAGTAAACATGCTACGGGGCAAATTAGGCGAATTACGCTTGTTTACACACACTACGGGGCAGATAAGGTGATTCACGCTTGTTTATGCTTGTTTATGCAGATAAACATGGTACGGGGTAAATTAGGTGAATTACGCTTGTTTATGCAAATAAACACACTATGGGGCAAATAAGGCGATTCACGCTCGTTTACGTTTTTTTATGCAAATAAACATGCTACGGAGTAAATTAAGCAAATTACGCTTTTTTATGCAAATAAAGACACTACAGGGCAAATAAGGCGATTCACACCTGTTTACGCTTGTTTATGAAAATAAACATGCTACGTGGCAAATAAGGCGAATTACGCTTGTTTATGCATATAAACATGATACGAGGCAAATTAGGCAAATTACGCTTGTTTACGCAAATAAACACACTACGGGGCAAATAAGGCAATTCACGATTGCTTACGCTTGTTAATACAAATAAACATGCTACGGGGGCAAATAAGGCGAATTACGCTTGTTTATGCATATAAACATGCTACGAGGCAAATTAGGCAAATTATGCTTGTTTACGCAAATAAACACACTACGGGGCAAATAAGACGATTCACGCTTGTTAATGCAAATAAACATGCTACGGGGGCAAATACGGCGAATTACGCTTGTTTATGCACATAAACACGCTATGGGGCAAATATTGCGAGTCACGCTTGTTTATGCGAATAAACACGCTGCGGGGCAAATAAGGCAATTCGCGCTTGTTTACGATTGTTTATGCAAATAAACACACTACGGGGCAAATAAGGTGATTCACGCTTGTTTGCGCAAATAACCATGCTACGGGGCAAATTAGGCGTATTACGCTTGGTTATGCAAATAAACACACTATGGGGCAAATAAGGCGATTTACGCTTGTTGCAGATAAACATGCTACGGGGCAAATTAGGCGAATTATACTTGTTTATACAAATAAACACACTACGGGGCAAATAGGGCGATTCACGATTGTTTACGCTTGTTTAAGCCAATAAACACACTACGGGGCAAAAAGGGGATTCACGCTTGTTTATGCAAATAAACATGCTATGCGGCAAATAAGGCGAATTACACTTGTTTATGCACATAAACATGCTAAAATAAAGCGCTTCACGCTTGTTAACGATTGTTTATGCAGATAAACATGCAACGGGGTAAATTCGCTTGTTTATGCAAATATACACACCATGGGGCAAATAAGGCGATTCACGCATGTTTATGCAAATAAACATGCTGCGGAGCAAATAAGATGATTCACGCTTGTTTATGCAAATAAACACACTGCGGGGCAAATAAGG
>JAHWFP010087728.1:0-14264 GCA_023313725.1 Lithobius niger | reverse complement strand
TTTGCTTGTATTCATGCAGAAAGATATGATGAAGCACAGTTTGCTTGATGGCTGTATCCACGACACAATCAGCATCTGAAAGTCGAAAAAGCCAATGTTTCCAGGAGGCAAAGATTTTCTAGAAAGTTTATCGAAAAACTTCGGACAAATTCAGTATCTTGTTAGCACTGGCACCGTGCGGGTCTCAGCAGCTGAGACGTATTTAGAAACTTTGAATGTTTGTTTAGTTTGGTCAGTACGGTTTTTTGTGACGATCCCTTGTTTGTACCTAAATAATTTTCGACCTACCCTCGAAAGGACCTAAATACGCAACAAAACCACCAATTTCATTCACCTTACCCGGCCCCCCCCCCCCCCCCCGTGGCAAATAGTAGGCTACCCTTACAATGTAAATTAAGTATGGACATTTTTACAGGGAAAAGAATTTACGGACACCCTGCATATTTGGTCGGTAATTCACTTCACAAAGAATTGCAATGAGACATTCGTAAAGAGAAATTCTTTACTCGTTACTCACCTCTTTTGTAAGGTTATCTGCAGTCCAAGTTGTAGCACAAACTCTACAGATGCTTGCTACTATGAATATTCCATTAGAAACTGTGAGTATGGAGTTAATTCCAGGAAAAAAGGACAATTGGTATGAATTCAAGCACAACAGAAAAGCATGGTGCAACAAATTTAAAGTCATGAGTAGGCCAAAGCTGTTTTGGAGAGCTATGGTCAGCTTGTACACGTCTTGGTACTTAATTCGGATCAGATGCAAAGAATGAGGTAAGACAGGTGCATCTCTAGTCAACACCTCATTCGATTCGTGCCTTAGCATTCTGAACCAGAAACTGCCTAAATCAGCAGCCATTTTGAATGACATGGCTGTATAGAAATCGGCCAATCCCCAACCAATGAGAATATACATACCCAGTATGACGAATATTGTTTGCTTGCTTGATATGCCAGACCACACAGAAATCATTAATACTCCCAAGTGTAACAATGAAGGAAAATTCCATGCACCAATTTCAAACCAGTAGCGTTGATGTACCATTGCTGTATCGTTAGCTAATGAAGTCTTTAGTTTGTCAGCAATCGCCAAAAATTCCCGTACGTTTTCTTCTTTCCAAAGACATACAATGAATACCATTACTCGAAATACCCATATTGCAGCTGGTAAGGCTACAAAGACAATCGAGTTCACTGAGTTAGGACCGACAACGTGTTCAAAATAGCCTTTCAAAGTTACGTTAACATGCCAGATCATTGGAACAATGCAAATGATCTTATACGTAAAGCACAACATCTTCATCCAGTACCGCTGATTACCTTCAAAGTTGAAATTCCAAGAGATTAACCCACAAAGCTGTCCAACCACGATAAGTGGTTTAAAGACTTTACAGTTATTAACACTCATGGTGAAGAAATGTCATCAGCTAATCAATTGTAATCATAACAAGGATCATTACTTTCTACCAGAATTTACAATAGTTCGTAAATAAGTAAGTCTAGACAGGAGACAAAAAGCCAACATCCCAGGACAACACAATAAGTTCATTAATAAATTTAGTAAGCTTAGTTTACACCCATAATACAGATGCACAATAACCACGATACATGTTAAATTTTGCTTCCAGTGGTACGGGAAGCGTTTCAGGACTTTCTAAAGTTAGCCTCCGCTAATTCAATAGTAGCGTAGGAATAGTTTACAATACCGTTTTCGTAATGTATTATGTCGTTGAACATTGAGATGGAAATCTTAGTACAACCGTGCGGAATTCTGTTCACTGGATGGGTAAAAGCAGTAGTGATTAGATAAAACCACAAAATCAATTAACAGGCATACATCTTCGCTTCCTAGACCAAACTCTACTCTAATACTGCATTGCAACCGTGTCCTCAATCGTGTATAGACGAAAAGCTGTTGTTAGCAACCACACCTGCATGTTTTCATCGAATGTGTCAACATAATTTTGCGACGCTAAGACAACAAATATTTGTTTAACCACTAAAACACTGAACAGAAAACTCAAATATTGGAACTTCCTTTAAGAGATCGTAGTGTGCTGCAATATCCTATACAATTAATCATGCTGACATTAACAACAAAGATCGTGACTCGCTCGATGAAAGAAGATTGATGTCAACACATTATGGTACAACACGTTCTACACACGTTCAGAATTGGTAGCACATACAATTTAAAAGGCATGGCCAACATTAGACATAAAATCTCTTTATAGAACAAGTAAACCCTACCACATTAAATTTCAGTATCGTATGGTACTGAAAAAATATATGCGAAGTATGGCATTTTGGCGTATGCCTTACGTAATAATTTTACGAAACTGCGTTTCTACTAGATGCTTTTTTATCGCTGCTGGTATTCGGAGCGAAGTCCCGTTTGTGTGACGTCACAGTTCAATCGGCGCCATGCGCATGCGCTTAACATAGGAAGCACACCCTGGTTGCTATACGACAGTAGATCATCTGGTTGCTACGCTGTACTTAGACGCCCCCAAATACAAGGATTGGCTCCAAACTAATATCAGTGTTGCTTTTTTTTTTGTTGAAATTGTGATTCGCATGGCAAGTTGGTGAGTCTGTCTGAGTTTTAGTTGTCCTTTTAGGTTCGGTTTCTCTTGGCTACAACAAGATGACGACAACTCCGCCTGCCTTTGTGTAGTCGTGAAATGCAGTATGGAGCGAGGAACGGAAGTCATGTGACTGATGAGCTGCGACGTCACAGCTATACATATCTCGAAGTCACGTTCGCTGTCTCGCGCCGATGCAATTGAAAACACAGTTATAAAATCCATTCGTGCATAATTGATATTCGTGCTACACTCTTTGTGTAAACTACAAACTTTGTTTAAGCGTATTAAGTAATGAACACAAATTTTAAACCGTAGGGCTTAGTTTTCCTTTAATTTGGATGTGGCAACGTAACGACGGGACGTTTTTTGAAATCTAAAGGCTGCTAAAGATAATTTTTAAAAAAATCTCTTAGACCAGAAACGTACATAGGAGGACCCTTGTGTGTAGGCCAGCTGCTATATTTGACCTTGCGTCCTCATGATTGGGAGGCCAATTCCTTACCATGTTGTTGCTCTTGGAGCATTGTGCTTGAGTATTCAGGGATAAATAGACACAAATTTTCCAATTTTCCTTAATATGCATGGAATCCGTACAAAACGTGGTTTCATTTCTGACCTTTCTACATGCTGATATGCAACGGATTAAAAACAGTTTTAAAAATATTTATGAGAGTTTTCAGTTTGTTATCACCAACTTATACATTTAGATATGTCAAATTCCAAGCCTTACATTGTTCATGCATAGAATAACCAATGGCGTCGAGTGAGTTTTGGCAACAATCAACGAGTGGCACAGCCACGATTTATTCTTGCCAGAACTCCCGAGATGCTGTTGGTTATCCTGCTTATAGCAACCGCATATTGTTCGAGTCATGGCTGCAACAAAGAACAAATCGTGCTGACGTTCTTTACTTCAGAAGCTTGACAAGGCGACTGTGTGTGCAACAATGTTCACACAAAGACAGCATTGTTATTGCTTGTTTGGTGAAGGGTTTTGTGCTCGTGTTTATTGATTGTAACTCCGCTTCACTGTTCAAGATTCCGAAAGCACCCGTCATCGCACAACGCCGAATAACCCAGTTAGCCAACAAAGGTTCTCTGCTCACATTTCTTAATTGTTACTCGATTCCGAAATACCCCATCACCGTTCATACCGCAGAAACTCAACGACGAAGAACCCCTTCAGACGACTTTAGGCGATTTTGTTTGGAGAAGTTGTTTGAAGACGTTTGCCGTTGAGTTTCCGCAGTATGAACGGTGATGGGGTTCTTCGGTATCGAGTAACAATCAAGAAATGAAAGAGGAGAACCTTTGTTGGCTAACTGGGTTTTTCGGCGTTGTGCGATGAACGGTGCTTTCAGAATCTTGAACAGTGAACCGGTAAGACAATAAACGTTTAATTACAAGATGAAGAGCCAAATGGGCTCCATCAGTGATTAATACTGTCCATTTCTTTATTGATTATGTGTACACGTGTTCGATAAATAAACACGTATTTGAAAGCTTTATATTTAACAAATAAATTAAAAATAATCAAAATATAACAGACGGTTGTGTCAACATGGCTAGCATTAAGCTTTTCTGGGAGGCAACCTTCATCGGGTAGGGTGAGAGATATCCACGAACTAATTTGTTTTGGTTTTCAAGTTGAACTGGTATTGAATGGTTGTAGTGTTGTGTTCACGTAGGTATTTTATGATTTTGTTGTATTATGTTAACGTATTTCAAATGCAAATAAATTAACGAAAATTAACAAATAAATTAAAAATAATCAAAATATGACAATGGCTTTGTAACGGTGGTTCATTGTTCGGAATCCACGACGAGAACCATATGTGCGTGATAACTGATTTATCGAATAGATTTTTACATTACCCTTTTTTCCATTGCGCTGAAATAAATTTCCCTATTTATTGCCACCACCTTCCCAGCCTCCTCCTACAGAGTCAAGCTTTGCAGAACACACGTTCCTCAGCTGAAAAATTTTTTTAATATATGTTTCAGGTTATGGGCAGATTTGGTGCTTGGTCATCTAAACAAGTATTCCAATTTTGCCACTAAATTTATAGCTTTTATTTGTTTTGCTAATATGCCAATGTTAGCAAACCTAAACAGTAGAAATCATCGTAAAGAATAACATTATCGGGTGTGCGGCCTAAATAAAAAGTTTGCATGGGATCTATGCAATTCCCCCCCCCCCCTCTTCTACTGGCACAATATGGACCGACAGTGTAGTCAAGAGTGAACATTTTTAGTTTATTTATGGGGAAAATATACACATATCTAATATCGTAATTTTCTAGGGAAGAAAAAGAACAGCTTCCTAAACGATAAGCAGCAGGGAAAAAAAAAGGGTTTAAAGGGTTTAACGAGCGTTAACCACCCGAGGAGCAGGAAAAAAGATAAACAGCAAACAATGCCAATGACAATTTGACGTATTGACGGGGAAAATGAGGGTAGTCAGGATAACGCCGTAGGGTAGACATGTTCATTCTTTTCACGGTAGCAATGAAAGAGGGCGAGCGGGTTCATTCTTACCACCGTAGGAAGGAAGGAAGTAAATCGGCGGCCTATGGCGGCCTAACATTGGCTCATTATTGTTTTGTTTTCACTTACAGAGGTTTGATTGTTGACGGCTACTTTGCAAGATAGCAAGGATCAGCCTCGTGTTCAGCAGTGATTATTGTTGTCCACTTTGAAACAATTCAGCTCAGCTCTGAAAGCCTTCATCTACGAATTAAATAAGCCATTGCATTCGAGGTCAGTAGGCCTCGAAATCAACAACGTAGCTTAGCTTGATTTAAAACTATACGCATTTAGCTGAAAGATGGATTCTTTCACGAAAGATTTATTTGAGGCCCTAGACCGCACGCCCCAATCAACTGAAAATACAACATTAATACAAATCAGCCACCAAACCAACCACAAATCAACCCAAACCAAATCACATTTACCCAGTCAACAATCAACAATCAATAAACCAACAACAACAACCAACGGTTTCGACGATAGTTTTCAATTCTTAGCACGTGCACCAGAAATTGTTAGGCACTGTAGCAGAGACATTACACGTGCACGAAAACAATGAAGAGTGAGAAAAGTGATTGTTCGGCCTTTTCTTTTCTGCACAGCCGGGATCCAGCATTACTATGTAGATGATTTACTGCGCTAGATTGATTTACTGATTTATAATAATATAATCCCCTTTTATGGCGATTTACTGATTTATGCTTGATTAATAAATAGATTTATGCTGATTTGCCGCTGATTTACTGTTTTACTGATTTATCAATTATTTACTCCCAGAAATCTTAGATTTTACATTGATTCAACCTTGATTTACTGATTTAAAAGTAATTTAATTATTTGCCTTGGATTTTTGCTTTACAAGGATTTACTGATTTTACCAATGATTTACACCCATTGGTACATCATTTACGTGCTTGTCGGAGCCTTCATCGACACGTCGATGCGAAGCCCTGGCCCCATCGGACCAGTCATACTGCTGCATCGAAAGCCTTTGATACAGAAGGTACCTAAAGACAGCTTTGTAAATACTCCCTTGTAGGCCTCTTTACTCAAATATATGTCTAAATACACCAATATAGGCCAGATTCACATGTTGCTATCTACCAGTGGGCCATCATACTATCGATATACTCTCTAGGGAAAAAATAGTCTCTTTCGCCTATTTATTCTTGATACTTTTTCGAAAGCATCATGGGAATGGCATTGAACCGTTGGTTGATGTAGATGTCACAAGCATTGTGTCATTCGTGGCTGAAATGCTGAAGTCCTTGTGGAATTGACTTAGAATGATCAGGTAAGACACTGTCAGACTGATTATCTGTAAGGGAAAAAAATACTTAGCAAGCTGCATAACGATCTGTGTTCAGTATTAAAAAAAATTATTGTGTGCATCTAACATTCAGAACAAGTAATGTCTTACTGTTGTGAATAGCCTTTTGTTGACTGTGAAAAAGCCACATGCTGTCATTTCTACTGGTGTCTGGCTTAATTTATTGGTTAGTAAGATGACCTGAAAGCGAGGAAAAATTATGTGTTTTAACTACACTTGCTTTTCTTAATTTGTCTCCCAGGGTATATGTAGTGCTTTACTGCAGTGCCAAACCGTAACCAACGATGTCTGAAATCAACCATCGTTGACTTTTAGCAACATGCTGACAACCTTGTGAAACAAGGGTTGTGAGTGAAACTCAAGTGAAGCTTAGTGATACTGCAATAACATCAATGTAATGTCCCTTTGTCCAAATTTGTCAAACATTAGCCAACCCCTTTTTTGAACTGTAAGTGTCACTTACTCCGAAACTATTTTCCTTTCGTGAATTAGTTATCTGTTGATATGAAACTTTACATATGGCCATGAGTTAATAAAGAGTTCGTAGGGAACTTTGTCTACTCCCGATGTGGCTTGGATACGGCCACATTATTGACGAACATGTGTGACAACTGCTGTTAGTGTGTGGTCGGACTGAAAACATGAACAATTGAGGACTTTCCATCGAATGCAGAGAAGCTTAAACACTTACCACACTGCTAGAAGCACTCCAGTTTGTATGTTGAGACGAAATTGTAGGGAAGCAAACACTACAAATCATAAACATTAAAACATCGCTGACGAAATATAACTTAAATATCAGCTGAAACGAATTTTTAAATTGAATCGATGACGCTACAGCTCGTAATATTAATAGTTTTACTATGGAACACGTGCATCAAAGAATGAATGTAAAGTAATAGAGGTCCGAGTGGATTTCTTCCTTTGTCTTTTATCTTCAGATTCTCTTTGATTATATTTAAGTGATGCTTATATTGAGACAGGAATGCAACATTTTTCACTGATCCATCTTTCCTGCATTCTAAACATTGAATGGATTGTTCGCATTGTAAACCATGATACCACCATATGCATTATTTTACTAGCAATATGTTCTGCCTATGCTAATTCCAGTGTTTTACGTATTAAGCTCTAGATTTCAGTCTACATTCACCATGCTGCTGGAATGCATTGAAAATTGAACACACAAAACTTCACACCTGTCAGTACCACAACGCAATTTCCTCCAAAATGGCGTGTCATAATACGCAGCACTTTTAATTCTTTGAACCAGCCGATGTCAGAGTTAAAATTTAGTGAAATAAAATCAAATGAACATTTACAAATAAGAAACAGTATTTTAAAATCGGTTTGAGAGGGGATGGGAGAGAATGGCTTTTCATTTCTTTCCCCAAAAATGAAAACAAAATTTTACTAAGGACACGTAGATTCTGTACAATTGAAAAAAAATTGAACCGGAATTACTCGAATTTAATGTTGTGTTCAATTGCGAAAGGTATCTCGGGGGGGGGGGGGGGAGGTACAAATTAGCTAGCGAATACGAGGTGTGCAGAAATTTTACCTGTGACACTATTTGCTGCAGGCTAACATAAAATAAAAATAAAAACATGACCCTACTCAATTCTCTTATAGTAAACACACAAAAAAGTGAAAAGATTCCCGGATTAGAGTGCTCTCTGCATGGCGTCAGAACCTTTAGCAATTTGGACAGTAATATCCTGTTTTTGACACAATGTAAATGCTCATTGAGACTGTAAAAAAGGGAATATAAATATAAAATCATGCTTTGCAAAAAAAAAATGTTCTTAATCTAACACACATGGCAAGATTCAGATCATTTAGCAAATTTTTTTTCACTTTTAAAAACAGGTTAGATTTAGGTCTTAATGGTTGCTGTTCCAGGTTTTGCTCATTGAATCTTAAAGGGAAGCATGAGTGGTGTTCTGATTTTTGGTAATTCAGTGGTGGTTATATACTCATCTTGCTTACTTACTTCAAGCTTATTGTGCACAGTAAGTTGTTCAATCTTAGCATCATGTCAGAACATCAAGTTAGATGCAGCCTATAAAATAGAGAATATAGTTGATTGCAATATCCTACATACAACTAAGAACTTCCAATTCCAGTTTATACTGGGGTTCATATTTTTCACTGTGTATCGGATTAGGAACCAGATTCCAAAATGTAATTCTGTCGTTACAAAATAAGAATTAGGAAACTACTAAATTTCTATCATCCAATGCCTGGAGTTCAGATGTAGTTTTAAAACAATTTTTAGGTATTAAATTTAGGCCTATACTATAATTGGTTTGCAAATGGCCGACCCATTTGGCCATGATAAAAGCTTTGTATCTGTGTTTCCCATTAGTCGGCACCATTGAAAGCACGAAATAGTGACTTATGTTTATGTAAGAGGATATGTACTCAGTTTGCATGTATTCATGCAGTAAGCTATGATGAACCATAGTGTGCTTGTATGACCATATCCACGACACAGTCAGCATCTGAAAGATGTAGAAGCTAAGGAGCCTGGAGGCAATTCTTTTCTGGAATGTTTACTAAAAAGCTTAAGTAAGCTAGTGTTGATTTGGACAAATTCAATATCTTGTTAGCACTAGCATTGTGCAGGTCTCAGCAGCTGAGACATATTTAGAAATTTTTATTGCGGAATTATCATTTTTGAAGTCCAAAAATGAAGTGTTTCCTCACTTTGGCCAGTGGATTTGTTTGTGTGATGATCCTTTTATTGGGCCTAAATAATTTATGACCAACCATGGAGACGGCTTGAAAAAGCAATGAACCCACCAATTTCCTCCACCTTCCCCTCCAATGGCAAATATTGGCTATCCCTTGCAATGTACATTTTGAATGGACATTTTCATAGGGAAAAGATTTACGGACACCCAGCATATTTGGTTGGCAATTCTGATTTGCAAGTATTGTAATGAGACATTCGTGAAGAGAAATTCTTTCTAAATACTCACTTCCTTTGTAAGGTTATCTGCAGTCCAAGTTGTCGCACAAATTCTAAAGACACTTGCTACTATGAATATTACATTAGCAACTGTCTGAACGGAGTCGTAAGCAAAAAAGTACATTTGGTACGTGTTCAAGCACAACAGAAAAGCATGGTGCAACAAATTTAAAGTCATGAGTAGTCCAAAGCTGTTCTGGAGAGCTATGGTCAGCTTGTACACGTCTTCGTACTTAATACGTATCAATGGCAATGGCTGGGGTAGGATAGGTGAATCTCTAGATAACACTTCACACGATTGGAGCCTTAGCATTCTGAAATGGAAACTGCACAAATCAGCAGCCATCTTGACTGACATACTTGTAAAGAAATCTGCCAATCCCCAACCAATGATAATATGCATAACCGGTATGACGAATATTGCTTGCTTGGTTGATATGCTGGACCACACAGAAATCATTAATGCTCCCAAGTGCAACAATGAAGGAAAGTTCCATGCACCAATTTCAAACCAGTATCGTTGATGTATCATTGCTGTATCGTTATCTAACAAAGTCTTTAGTTTGTCAGCAATCTTCAAAAATTCCCGTAATTTTTCTTCTTTCCAAAGACATACAATGGATACCATTACTCGAAATGCCCATACTGCACCAAGAAAGGCTACAAGGACAACCAAATTCACTAAGTTTTGATCAACAACGTGCTCATAATAGTCTTTTGCAGTTATGTAATATGCCACATTACGGGCAGAATCCAAATTATTTTATACGTAAAGCATATCTTCATCAAGTACCGCTGATTACCAATTTCACGGTCGAAATTCCAAGAGTTAACCCACAAAGTTGTCCAACCAAGATAAGGGGTCTAAATATTTTACAATTATTGTAAACACTCATCGTGAAGAAGTGGCATCAGCCTAATCAATTCTATGCCTAACAAGGGTCATTACTTCCTACAAGAATTTACAATAGTTTGTAGATGGAGCCCTATAGTAAGTCTGGACAGGAAGCAAAAAGTGCCAATGTACGAAATGAAACCATTGCAACTGACCGACTCTTACCCTCTTCCAACAAGAAAAGTTCAGTGTAACAACCCAAGTGCATGGTGAGAAGCAATGCTTCATAATTTTGCCCCAACAATGTTTTAATAATTCCTTTTTTTCTACCTGCTTGGACCTTGTGCTCACGATTAATATTTTGTTTCAAACTCTTCTTGCAATTAAATGGGCCAGTCTTAATGAGCCAATTCAATTCAACTCAATTCAATTCATTAAGAGCAGTAGCCACAGAGCTTAGTGAGCCACCTCTTTACAACAACCACGTATTCTTACAATTAAGTGCCGAAACGATAAGCATATAATATACTTAAGCATATTATAATTCACTATTGGATGACAATACATGCAATAGTTACAACAATAATTTTGCACTTACGTACCACTTCAGGTCCACGTGCTTTTAGCTGCAGGTCCCTTTTTTTAGAAAAAGGTACTTCACCTTACTCTTTATATTTGCGTTAAAACTTAGATTTACCAATTGTCCCGAGAGCGCTGACCAGGTGTCTTTATGCGAATTAACATGGGACCGGTGAGCTAGCTAGAGTGACTGGTTAGCAAGGTAGCCAGTTAGCTAGCAAAAAAAAATCAACGCTATTCAGGGCACGTTTTCTCCATACACTTTAATGTTGGTGTTTTCTTCATTACTAAAACCTGTATGCACCCGATTCCAATGAGCTGCAAAGATTTCTACTGTGTGGGAAATTTTCAAGGCTGAAATCAGCTAAACGCTTATTACAGTCAACAAACACAGAGTGAGCCTTTTGAAAATTTACAACAACAATCTATCTGACAAGAATAGCTCTGAAAATACTTATATTTCATCTATGTTAAATTCACCAATAAAATTGGTTACTGTTTGGTTAGTGAATCCCACATACCATTTAACATTCTGAGGATCAGTAGACGTGGGGCAATTTCCCTGAAATTAATTGTTGAATGGACATTGTCCACCTACACCCTCTACTATTTACCTTGTGGTAAATTACTGGGGTGCAGTCCTTGAAAGTTGATGCAAAGTGCATCGTTTGTCTCCTCCATCTGTGGCCGTGCACCACTCGTGTCCTCCACTGCTTAGTAGGTCAACTGTAATATGATACCCCACATGTCGTGCTAACAATGTGGTTCCCACATGCATAAAAGCATACAGTAAACTCGTTAAATCTTAACAATAACTCTATTTTGTTGCGATTAAGGTGTCAGGGCACGTTTACGCAACCACGCGCTTTTGCATTCTCGCAGCTAGAAACTAGAAATCACCTCAAATTCCAACATGGCGGTGGTTTTATGCCTGCCACCTCGCAACGAAAACAGCGAATGAGTTCAGAAGCGTTTGGGAAAATTGTTTCGTCATGAGGAATTCTTTATATTATTGGCACGGATTATAAGACTGCAAGTATTTACTCAAACGATGTCGGATTTAGCTAATCCATTTAGCGTTGTTACCATGGCGATGTCACCTTTGCCGTCGCGATTGAGTTCTAGCTGCGAGAATGCAAAGGCGAGTCGCTGCGCAAACGCGCCCTTACAGTGGTTACAGAGAAGTTTTAATACGATGCGGTGGGTGGGTTTAAACAAACGGCATGTCACTGAGGTTGAAATGTGCAGCTTGTTTTGTGGTATTACAGCAAAAATGTTGTGGCAATACAGTCTTGTGCAAAATAGTTTTGTGGAATTACAGCAAAACAATGTATCAAAGCAATTTATTAAGGATTCTACTCAAGATTGCCTAACTACAGCTAAATGTAACCAGGAAACATGCATTTTGTCATCATGGATTGTTTTTAACTTTGATTGTAACGGTGTCGGTGAAACTTCGTTCTCTGACACATTACACAAGGTACAGACAAGTTAACTTTAAAAAAAGCTTTGTCTAAAGTTTAAAAAAAAAACTAAAAAATGTTGATTCACCACTACAGGATGAGCTTAAAATAAAATAGTAGCGTAGTTAACGGAAAGTACCTCCGTGATCACAGTGTCATTCCACTCTACAGGGTGTTTCATCTCAACGAAAGCAAGTGAGTAACCACCATAGGATTGCAGATACGCCATGTACGGTTACGTAACTTCATGTTAAGACTGTCGCGATCAAACCAGTGGTTAACTAACTAAAGACAGAGGACATGGTTTCAATTGCAAACATGTAGAGAACGCGGAATCAACACCAACAAAGATAAACAGAACGGAAATTGGTCTGGACCTTAAAGGCACCCTTTCACCTTTTTAACTCCTAGATGCAGCACCGCAAAATCTTCGAGTAATATAAAGAAAATAACGGTAAATTAAAAAAAAAAAGGAACGACACTTCGCAGAAGCGCCGCGAATTTTCACAACTAAAACGAGATCACGTGACCCACATCACCCAATTGGATGACGGAGAATCTGGAACGTGGATGCTGTGTTTAGAATATGGGCAGCACTATGGAAATGGTGGACCGGCATCTTTAAGGAAACACAGTAAACTTAAGCAATCGTTGCAACCCTGTGAATTTCACTGCAAAGTAACGTACAGTGAAGTCGGCAGGATTCTACTGGCTGCTTAAGGTTACTGTAGCTCTTAAAGATTTGACTGATGTCCGTTCGGGTTGCCTGTTGGCATTTTTTCCTCGATCTGTGCATGTTTGTAATTCAAACAACGTGTCTATCCTTCTTTCTTATGGAGACAGTGTTTCGGCAACCTTGAAAAATTTCCACTGCACCACTGATTTGCCCCGGCATCCTTAATTTGAAGTATGTAATCATGCATGACGTATCTGTAGTACTGTGGAAAATATTCACTTGACCATTCGTGGAGCTCATACACCCTGTAAATATTAAAATTCTACCCAACTCTGCACACGAAATTTGGTTAACAATAGTCAACGCAGCCCACACACACTATAAATTTGCTGCACACGTTTATGCTTGCTCAATTTCTTGTTGTTTCACTATAGTTGTTTGTTACACGAAATGATGCACTATTGCCATATTCCGTGTTATTCTTCTCAACAGTACCATTAAAATCTTTATGGAATTGGGCCAGTATTATTAGGTAGGTGACTGTTACACTGATGATCTGTGGAAAAAAGAAGTTAAACCACCAGTTAGAAAATATGGTACAAAATCAGACCAGTTTGTGGGTTTTTCTTAAGCGCTAATGGACTGGGCATCGCTAAAGCATTTTGTATCTCAGGGTAATTGGAGCTTGCCCAACGCAAGTTAACGCAAGTGGAGCTTACCTTGTATTTCAAATCGCATATCCAAATTGCTAGTAGTCGAAAATTAATTTCTTTAACCTGATTTTTTTTCACTGTGAAACGCCTCGCGTTTGGCGAATTAGTCGTCTACCACTACCAAACTTGACATACAGCTTATAAATGGCTACAGAATCGGCTGATTTTCTTTAAAATTTCAATTAAATATTTACTTACAAAAAATTGAAACCATCGCTTCTATCGTTAAAGTTTCGTTTTTTCCATTGGACATCCATTGCGGAAATAAGAAAAAAGTTCCAATGATGCCCGCAAAAAAACTGCGTTACCACAGTGACGTCGCTGCACAATAGCCATTCTCAAGTGTACGTTTAATGCACCCACTTGTACCACCCACAACTCAACGAATTAAAAAGAAAACATATAATTAATTAAATAAAACGATACAATTTCATTATTAAGCTTAGTCGGTGAAAATCGTCAAACCTAGGACTTTATTACGACGATAAACTGTCTTTTTCCCCGTCGAAAAACTGACTGGAGCTTTCCTAAGATCTCTTTCCCCGTCAACAAGCTGACAGGAGCTTTCCTAAGGTCACTT
>JAHWFP010087724.1:0-24971 GCA_023313725.1 Lithobius niger | reverse complement strand
GTGTGCCCGTGTCTCTTGTGTGCCCGTGTCTCTTGTGTGCCCGTGTCTCTTGTGTACCTTTGTCACTGTACCCTTATCGCTGTGTACCTTTGTCTCTGTGTACCTTTGTCTCTGTGTACCTTTGTCTCTGTGTACCTTTGTCTCTGTGTACCTTTATCTCCTGCGTACCTTTATCTCCTGCGTACCTTTGTCTCGTAGTATCCCTCTTAGTATCCTTTGTACCGGCGTTCTCCAATTGTTATGAAGCCAGCATGGTCCATGGTCATAAGGGTCCTGTCATAACGCCCCTAACTTCATACGAGTCCAAAGACACCAGTCCTAACGTCGACACCGCCCCCTAAAAATGCTTATCCAAAGTCATAAGTGTCCCAATACAATAACCTCTCCGCCACTGCGACCTGTGTTTCATCGAGAACGGACGGTTTCAGTTGAAAACCCTACTTCGTCTGTAGAAACCACCTCGACATTGACTTCACCCACCCAACCACAACCACATATCCACCCCTTCCCACGCCATTAAAAAAAAAAATCCACCCCATTTTGGCCTATGTTACCGGCCCTCGGGTCAGCTCTGATATTTACGAACAATTTCATCGGTAACTTTTTTTTTTACTCCCGGATTAATTTGACATCGCTGCTCGTTTCCGATTTCTCCGCTGTCCTTCCATCCATAGGCATTTCCGGAACATCATGGCGGATGATGCTTGTACCTCCAGGCCTTGTGTAGACAATTTTTTTCTTTCTTTTTCTTCTTGTATTCTGCCACGTGTCAACTGACAAGACGGCAGCCTAAATTCATTTATTTTGTTAGTACCGTAACGCAGCTGTTGCTGAGAGTTGAGTTTCTTGCTGTGCCTGAGAAATCTTCAATTAAGAGCCTTCTTGTTCTGTGGGTCGTATCGTGCTATTATCCCATGAAAGGGAAGGCCAGGCTGCGTTTGTAATTTTGTAATTTGAAGAACACAACACTGGCGGTTGAGGTCGGGGGAGGATACGCTTTTTTGACTTTTGGAAGGAGTGGAAGCAGCCGCGTTTTGTGGCTGTCGAGGTTCTACATGAGAATTCTTAACCACTTTTGTTCCATAAGGGTGAGTTCTGTTCCGCTATTCTTATTGTGGAAAATGTGTCAAACTTAGTGTAAAACTAATTGCATCAAAGGACAGTGACAGGTGACAATTGTTACAAAAGCGCTTAATTGTTAATGTTGTGGGGTTTCCAGACACGACTTGTGCCAGTTGTCTCCCTCGTAAAGTTTTAAATAGTTGAGGTCAAAGGTCATCAACTTTAAGTTGGCCTCGCTGTTTTCCCGTAGACTTTGCTGGAGCGAGGGATAATCGTCTAACTGGAAAATCGCATAATTGGAAGAACGTATACCACATCACAGTCTAACGGAAAGTCGTCTAACAGGAAATTCGTATAATGGAAAATCGTCTAACTAGAAATTCATATAATGGAATATCGTGTAACAGTAAATTCGTGTAATGGAAAATCGTCTAATGTCCCTGCCTCGCTCGTGCTGCCGCGCTCGCTGCGGCTATACAATCATATAACATCAGAAACCGCAGTTAGGCGTTAATCCAGTTAGACGTTTATCCATTATACGATATTCCGTTTAGATGTTCGTCCGACGCCCCACTTTGCTAAAAGCAAATTCTCTTGAATTTAGATCTAAGTCTAATTTTTAGAGTAATTCAAGATGACTAAATGTCAAAGATTAGTGTACCAGTAACATAATAGGTCGCTAACCGAAACTATTCATCACTCGCTGCGGGAGGCACGTTTACAAAGTTTCATCACGGACCAGAAGTCTAGGATGCTACGCAATCATGCGTATTCTGAGTATTCCTAAATTAAGTCACTGATCCACGCTTTGTCTGCTTTCCTGGTGGCCTACTGCGCATTTCGTTTTTATTTGCTCAATATCCCAACAGTGTGACCATTTAAGATTTTCGGAAATTGCTACACCGGATAAAAACAATTACCACACGAATTTTAAAATGAAACTGCATTGCTCCAACTGTCGCTGCGCCGGTGCACAAAGTCAAATCAATTGGGTATTGCTGACGTAGTATAGGCTACAACAAACTCAACCACACGTTCCTGCCTCTTAGAATTACTAGAAGAAGCCGGTCATGAATTAAGTGTACGGACACATTTCCCGGGACATTTTTCCGTCACTCTTCCCGACGACTTGTTAATTGATCGACCACTCATGCCTGCCTCCTCTTTGCATGCAGGTAGAATGGGAGAGCGCATTTACAATGCGGGCGCGAGGATGGGAGAAGTGATTGTTCGGCCCGACGACTTGTCAGATTGAACCTTTATTGAGTTGATTGACCACTCATGCCTGCCTCCTGTTTCCATGCAGGTAGAGTGGGAGAGCGCATTTTCAATGCGGGCGCGAGGAGGGGAGAAGTGGTTTTCCTTTTAGCCTTCCCTTTTCCCTGTAGCCTTCCGTTCAGCTGGCCTCCAGTATTATTATATAGATAGGAAAGGTCGCAGGTCAACTTCTCCCCCCCCCCCCCCACTCCCCTTCAAAGCAACTTTTCCAAAGGTCCTTGTGCTTATGTTACTGTTATCAGCTTCAGATGCAGAATGTGGGGCTTGGCACATTTTTTTTCTAGTGATTATAAAAAGAAAAACCAGGAATCGTTTTTTCAATAATGGTAGTTGCAAAGTAGCAAAAAAAGGTATTAGTGACAGTGGCAGTTATTCCTTTCAACCCTGCAAAAGAACTAGAGAAAAAAAAATGTAACATTAATGACATGTATACATCTATGCACGAGACGTTTGACAATTTCGATGATTAGCTGAAATTACTTGTAACTTTTATAAGCACGGAATAACAATTTCAAATCAAATTTCTGTGTGCAATTTACGATACCTTCAAAATATACTGCAAAAATTACGAAAAGTGCATATTTACTACGAAATGATTGCCGTCAGCAATTACTACGAAAATTACTACTTCTGGCCATGCCGTCCCCCACCCCCACCCCTCAAACTATTTCGCTAGCAACGGTCTCGTGCAAACGCGAAGCGTCCCTGTCTGAAATATACCATAACGTTTGTAAAAAAAAATATTTTTAGTAGAAGCGGGGAATGACGAACAGAGGTTCGCCCCATGATTCGAAAATGAAGGGGTGAGACCCATTCCGAGTCAACCTCAGAATGACAAAAATGTTAGATAAACGTTACGTAGGGCGTTTTACGTAGGACGGTACGCCAAATGCGTCTGAATTATCCCTAAACGTTACCCCCAAAAATGAGTGCATAGTATAACGCTGCCGTAGCAGTGAAGCAGACATTTCTGCCGTTCGTACGGGGTGGTCCACAAAAAACTGATGACCCAAACTTTTTTTTTAGCACCCTTCAGAACCATAAAGGGCCAGATGATGTCTAATAGAACGGGTAGTTTTGAAAGTCCCTTTACGGCTCTGTAGAGTGCTAACAAAAAATTTTGGGTCGTCAGTTTTTGTGAACCACCCTGTCTAGCTTACACCCTGGCTGGTCGTACGCACGCTGTGTATTTCATTTTGCGGACCGAGTGGTGAATAGGTATCCGCTCAGTATTTGTGTAAATCCATGCGTAAATATCTGTAGGTTTGAGTGAATGTACCAAAACAGTCTCGTAGTAACAAGGGACATAAAAATATAACTCAGTTCGTCGCTCAGGAAAGCCAAAGACGTGGAGGCAAGCACCTGAAGGGAATTTTGGGATTCACGTTTCCCATTCGTTATTTTAAGGGTTGTCTGTTCGTGAGAGTGCATGATGTCAACCCATGCATGTGTTTGTTGCGGTTACCAGCTGGAGCCCAGCCCAACCAACCCCAGCCCCAACTACCACCCCTTTTATTTAGTAGACTAGTGGACCCGCCCAACTCGGAGAGTGGCGTCTGCTGTAGTTGCGAGTCGAAGCTGTCTTTGGTTTCAAAAAAGGAAGGACAGAAAACAAGGCCTTGTTGTGTTGGCTTGGAGAACTGGCTACTGAATTTTTAACCTAATCTCTTCCCCATGTTCATATGAATGAAGAGGTTTCACACAGGAAGGAAAGTGAAAGGCCACGTTTGTGCTGCAGAGCTATGTTGTTTTGGTTGTCGTCGTTTGGCCGTGATGTGATCAGATGAGGCAGACTCCCTCCCTGCCCCGCCCACATCTTGCAAGTGCTTGTTGTGTCCAGTGCTTGGCCGTCCTTGTTCCGAGTTTGCCGATTTTAGGATGCTCGTGTAGCTAAATTGGCTTGAGTTTGTGTTGCTGGGTTGAAGTGCTCTGGTTGTGCCTGGATGCTCCCCCAGCTGTTGGTTGATCAAAAAAAAGGTAATTGTTGGAGAGTTGTAATGGTGCTTATAATTGTAAATAGGATTCCCAAATAGGGGGAGAAATTGTCTAAAAAAATGGTAACTGTGAGTGGTATGAGGTATAGGAATTAAACGTTGAAAAATGCTGAAGTTATAAATAATTCTACAGTGGCGGAGTTCGTCCCAAGTTACTTTGCTAAATTCTTCCCCAAAACACTAAACTAGTGCAACGAAAAGGGAAAATGTGCAGATTTCTCCAAATTATTCCCGAGTTAAAAACGCCCAACGTGAAGAATATTTGCCCCAAAACTGCTGGCGTTATTTTTCACATACTTGATTTGTGTAATCTTGAAAAGTGAGAATAATGGTAGCGGTACAAGATTTGTTGTTAGCTGATACTTAGTGGTGTGGTGAAAAAATGGAGTTAACTTTTTTTGTGATCATTTTAATTTTTACCAAATTTTACGAAATTGTTTAAAAGGCTATGCATACATCGTTGGAACTTTGTTTTTGATAGTTGTTTACTTCATTGCCAGTATTTAATACGAGGGGTCGTTTTGTCAAGCCCCGTGTTTAAGTCGGTAACACGATTCGATATCTCATCCTCTTGGGTTGGAAACTATCCCGCTGTGATTGGCTCGCAGAAAACCCACGTGAAGCTTGCTTTGTTCCTTGGATTTAGTTTTTGCGTGGGCCTTCATCCGAGGTACCGAAGGGATTGAAGGGTACTGAAGGCTGCTGAAATCGAGGAATGGGCCAGGTATGAGAATGTACTCCTCGTACCTTGGAGGTGTCTCGCACTCCCAGCTGAAGCCACGGATCATCAGTTCGTCTTGTAGTAACAAGGCTTGACAATACCAATGTGGCTTTAGTAATTTGATAAAGACTAAACAAAATACAAAATGGGAGACCATGTAAAATTGGACAAAAATGAAACTAATAATCGGTCCATGACACCAGCTGGCAAAATAACACAGTAGCGCACTGTAACAAAACACGGGACGGGGCAAAGATGATTACAAAACGCAGCAGAAAGTGGTGGAAGTATAAACCAGAGAACGACAAATTAGACAGGACAGGACGGGACTGTAAAGAAGACCAATGTGGTACGGTACAGTACAGAACAGGATGGGCAAAGGAAATTATAAAACGTGTTAGACAAGGGCAAAATTACAAACAAGAGAACGGCAAATGAGTAGCGGGCAGTTAAGCAAACACCCGATAATCGGTATTATTCAATCAAGATTGGCCAGTCCCCTGCTGCAAATCCGTTAAAAAACATGGTGACTTCTGTTGTTTCTGTAGTATTGCGTTATCTATATCCGACGTTAAATTAGAAGTTTGTGCTTTTGTTATTCGATGATTCGCTCACTTCCTTGCTGGCGTCACGGGAAACCAAGGCTCCTCTAAAAACCAAAACTCTAACCTCTAAAAAAATCAAATCTCTTCTAAAAAAAAAAAAAAGGTTTGATAGGGAGATCCCAAATAGTAGCAAGTCTCAATCTTGTTTAACATGTAGCGTTGTGATTTTGAGGGGAGCAGCTGTCAAACTGCAAGCAGCTGTGCAGTCACACTTCAAATGTGAATAGGAATTTAAGCATTTCATCATCCGTTGCTGTGATTTAAGGGGATGGGGTACTATTTAATGGGTGCGTGTCGCAGTGGAATGATATACTTTCATTCATAGATGAAAATTGTCAGTATATTGAAGTTGTATACAACGCAGCTTGAGTAGTTTTGGACATGTGCTCTTGTTCAAGCGTGTTTGTACATTTTTTTTGTAATTTCTTTTTCACTATTTGAACCCAGCTTGCTCTCTGAATGCTGGCAATTCGGGCAGAAGGGATGAGGTATAAATAGGAAAACAATTTCCTGGTTGGCGACTATAAACGGAAGTGGATGTAACCATCTGATAATTTTTACTATCACAGTGTCAACTAATAAAAAATTCTAACATGAAGCCTTGTTGTCTTTAGCAAAACTTTTCACTGAAGAACACACTATTCTTTTTCACCAAGTCACCAGGTTACTTTGTGGGCTGGGGCTGTCCATGATGAGAACATAATTAGCAGACCTCAGAGGGAAGGAGAGGTAATGAAAAATGCTCAAAAACTACCTCTAGATTTTAGACGTCGCTATTTGGACCATATCTTACAGTGATAGTGTAGTTCATCTTTGAAACCCAGCAAACTTACCGTTGTTTAACTAGATGAAACTCTGTAACCCATGATTTAGCTATAGCAATAAAAACAAAACTAGCTTATTTTTTTTTAAGCGATAGTGCGTGCACGTACACCTGAATCACAACAGTGACAGAACAGTTAAAGGTTAAGGACTAGAGCACTTTGACTAAAATAGCGCCATCGATCGAATCTGCTCTTATAACCTTCAGTGCTAACGACCACTTCTCATTCATGAGACGGCCTCAATTTATAGCCTACGTTGAAATAAAAATGCTGAAAGGAAAGACCATTCGTTCTGTCATTATGCCAAGTGCAATGACTCGATTATGCAAAGAAGAAAAAAATAAACATGTAAAGAGAAAATTGCGTCTATCCTAAAATGGACTTGCTCTCCAGCAGAACAGAAATCTACAGTTCTTTAGTTTTTTCATTTAATGAAAGTTTATGGGGAAAAGAAAACACTTCGGAGTTTTTTTTCATTTTTTAATGAAATGTGCAGAAACTTTGAAAAAGTTATCGTGAGTTTATGTCTATTGACGGTAAAGTGGAGTGCAATCGGTTGTCGCAAACAGTTAAATTATGTCAATCTTACCATGTGAATGCTCCATCCCTCTCCCATCCCCACGGCTAGGCCAAAGGTCTGAAAAATTTTACAAGGCTGGTCCATCGGTGGCTGATAGTCGACTTGTTCACTATTGGGATGGCCCAAAGATGTTGATAAAATAATCTGCACCCCCACCAGAACTTTATAACGTCTTCTCCTCTCGCAATAAGACCATGCAAGCCATTCTTAGCACCGCAATAGGCCATGGAAACGTCTCAGTCACCCCCACCCCACATTGTGCCATGGAAGCGTGCTCAGTCACCGTCACCCCCCCCCCCCCACAGTGCGCCACCGAAACATGCTTGGTCTCACTCACCCCCCCCCCACCCTCCGGCAACGGCAATAGGCCATGCCAGTGTGCTTAGTTACCCCAAATACGGAAATAGTCCATGCAGCATGCATGGCTCCCCCCCCCCCTTCCCGACAGTAAGCCATGCAAGCGTGCTCTCCCCCCCGCCCCGACCTCTCTCTCCGACCCAGTCACTGCGCCACTTAAAGATGTACTCGCTTAAATTTTCGGTATGTTTGGTGTGCATTCTAATGAATTGAATTAGTATATGTGAATTAGGCATAGCAAATATCGGAAAATTAAAACTACTTTGTTTTCAAGTTACTCTTTAAGGAGTTTTAGGGTAAACTTGCCAATAGGCAAGTAAGAATAAAATCATTCGTACACTCTTACTAAAACTGTATTTTTTGTGTTGATTCTTTTCCCTTTCTTTTCCTACTTTTTTCTTTTATAATTTTTGACGTGTCTCAGCACCTCATTTAGATAGTTGCCTTGGTGACCACGCCCCTCTTTATAGAGCTGCTTCTTAATGGATGTGATCACCGCAATAAATTTCTAACCCGAATAGTAAATGCGCGTCGTTTCGAACTCGATTGACGACATTAAATTAAAGAGCAATTTCCACTTGAGTCCCGATTTTCTTGGCCTTATAAAATTGTTAAATCCCAAAAGCAAAAAGAAGATTGAGATCTGATGTGTTGACAATTTTTCGTAACTTTGGCTAAAATACAGTTATTCATACAGGGTTCAGACAAAACCTGCAGAACCTGGAAGTCTCGGAAAATAAAAATAGAGCCAAAACCTCAGAGAAATTTCCGGGAAAATAAAGAAATTTTGTTTGAAATCTGGGAAAAGACAGGGAAGTTTGAAAAGTGCCTTTGTGTCTGATCTGTAAGTTCCGTTGAATTAGCAGATCAGAAACAAAAATCCTAGGCTAGTAGCAAATATTTTAATTTGTGCTTTAATATGTTCAATTATTTTAGATATAAATTCAATAAACTAAATCTTGGGGTAGGCTAGTACCAATATTTTTGATGAAAATGTGTTTAGTCTCGTCTGGACTAGTATCTTAAACAGCTATTTTCTGGGATGTTGGATAATTTTCGTATAAATATTAATAAGAACTTTAGCTACTGCCTGTTTCCCTAACTAAACATTTGCTATAAACGCCTGGAAATTGCCGTGAATGCACTCGGAAAACCTGGAAATGTCAGGGAAATTGAGAATTAAAAAATTGTCTTGAACCCTGTCATATTTAACATTTTTCCCCCGATTTTCCTGCCGATGATGGTGGTGAATGGTTAGTTTTTTATTTTTTATTTCATCTAATAACAATTTCACTCCTCACGGCCCCTAAATTACGCGGAAATAAGGTACACGGATTACAAACAAAAATGTCAAGTGTGCCGTAAAAAAAAGGGTTATATGATTGAAGTTACACTTTACTTGTTAAAAGGTACACGGATAAAAATTGATGATTTTTAATTGAAATAACCAAATGTACAATTGAGAAAATTGCATCTGTTTAAGTGCTGTTGTGCTTTACGTTTTAAATATATGATTGGTAAAGCACAACAGCACTTAAACAGATGCAATTTTCTCAACTGTACATTTGATTATTTCAATTAAAAATCATCAATTTTTATCCGTGACTTTTAACAAAAGGTGTAACTTCAATCATATAACCCCCCTTTTTTCCGGCACACTTGACGTTTTTGTTTGTAATACTATTATAGGTAGGTGAAAGATGATGTAAGTTTACAAACACTTCCGGATTCATTGTGGCCGTTGGATAGAAAGAAGCAAAAGGGCCCACAATTTGGGGCCAACTTTTAGCAAGAAACTCAACAAAATACGGTGGCGTCATGGTTAGCGCTTGTGAGAGGTATCGGGTTCTAGTCTTGACCTCAGCAACACTGGCATTTTTTGGAAGAGAAGGGCCTTGTGGTGTCTTCCCGTCCTCATGTCGATTGTGGCATGTAAAATATTCTAGGCTATTCAGATTGGAATTAATTAGAGATATTGCCACTCTTGCCTTCTGGCGCTATGGCTTTGGCTGGGCGCGCATCTAACTTGCAGGTTAAAAATGTGAAGGGGAAACTTTGTAAAATTGTTAACGTGATGGAACTCGTGATCCTATTTGTGTTTTTTTTAGTGTAAAATAGCGACAGGACTTTCGGTATACAAAAGTAACGCAAAGAAATATTGCTTTAGTTGTACTTTTATACGCACTTTCTCACTTTCCTAAAATACCGAATTTAAAAGCATACATGCAAAATCTAACTTGCCCTGGTATCTAGGATAACAAGCGAAATGGCTGTCATTAGGCAAAATCCGGAGAAATCGCCTATTTTTTTACATTTTTAACAGACAATTTTACATTCTGGGTAAGACAATTTTGTAGATTTACCATGTATGTTTAAAAAGCAACGGTAGGCTTATAATAACGTACTAACAGAAGCCTGTAATTCAAATTGGTCTCGCCTCCCAAAACTACTGTTGTAGAGCACGTCAGGCTTCAATGAAGGCTTTAGAAATTCGCACAACCTTGAACTGACGCTTGGTGTGTGGTCTATTCGCTGAAATTTTTTTTGTTTTTTTTTTAACATTTACTGTTAGGCATAGTGTAGCCAGGATGAAGAAACAAAATAGAATTAAGTCACCAGCATTGGAGCAAACTGACGTTTTCTGTTAACATTAACCTAATGAGCGTTTTGACAAAAATATCTCGCTCTAGGTTATTTTAAAACAAAATATGTTCACCGTAGGATGGCCGTGGTCCACCAGTTTTATGTTCCCGTTTTTTCCAGGAATTTATGATCGTTTTTGTGTGCAGTGGGCAGGAAGGGTTATTTCATGCTTACAGCAGCATGAAGATTCGTTCAAGATCTTTGTGCTCACTGAATGGAAAATGCTGGAAACTTGCTATCTGGTCTGATCTTAATAAATGTGAGTTGCGCTTCGCCAGAATTTTAAACATATGTTGTGCGCACACATGCAGACCACTCACAAACAGTTTTATAGGTGCACAGGGGTTTTACTTTAACCAAGCACTTGATCAAATGCGTTACTAAACTGCCGAAAAGCTAATAACATAATTGATGAGTAATATTGATGTATACTATTGGACCGAATAGTTGGTCCTTAACGTTTGTCACACAATAATTGATCAAATACCAGTAAATTAAACAGGTGATTTTTGTTAAAAGAGAGCAGTTATGCAGGGTTCGTACACTAGTTGGAATAGGCTCAAATTTAGTGTCCCGTTAGGAGTGGTGTAAACAATCATTTCCTCTAGACTGTTGTTGCGAGCCGGACTTATTTTTCACAATATGAACTGTGGTGAACCGTTTGCTGGTGGGCGGATGTCTAATGATGGGATGTCTGGCCCTCTTAACCCGTGCAACCTGTTGTGGGTAGCAGAGTGTGGCTTACGATACCACTTGACTCTACTAGATGATAGTAACGCGTAGGAATGGCTCTTGTACAACTTTCATTGCTGGACCATTGTTGCACCAGTGGATTTATATCATGAAGACATGCTGCTGCAACAATGAAACTGTTGTCTTACCACTAGTAAGAACCACGGCTAGGCGTGGGTTACGTAAGTAAGAAAACGAAGGTCTTTGGTTTTTACTTAAGTGGTAAAAATACAATCGTGTCCATGTTTACGTATCCCAGAATGTTTCTAAAGCATTATTACACTATTTCACTCTTTAAATTAACAACTGACGAGCACAAACAAGGGGGAAACAGTCTGTCTAGAGATCTTTGTGGGTTAGAGCTAATTGATATTAAATGATCAATTGGCAAAAATTGTCTTAGGCCTGGGTGTCAACCATTCAGTTGAATGGAGCCCCAAACAAGCAGACGTTTCTGCTCTTTCGCTTGCTGAAACCATATTCGTTTCGCCCTTGTCAACAACTATTAATTTTTAAAATAAGAAAAATGAATTCTTGGCATAGAAAACGAAGGCGTGGGGTTCTTTCTTAGTAAGAAAACGAAGTCATTTGGTTTTCTAGCATTATACTACCACCGCAATCAATGTTTACGTATCAATGTTTCCAAAATAATACATTTATTGCAGCTGAAGGAAGACCCAAAGGAAAGAGTTAAAATTGATTAAAATAAACACATTAAGGCATTTACTGCAGTTATTGAGTTTTAAAAACGGAGTTGGAACAAAGATCATTCCCACCAACAATGGCTCGTTATACTATCACAACAATGGCTCGGTTAGTAACAATGCAATGCGCTAACACTGTCGCTTTGTTGCAACAATGGCTCATTCACTAAAGGTTCACTAAAGGGTCGTTTTACAAACGTGCTAGACGATGGCATTCGGCAACAATTCGGTAAGACTTTCGCTTTATTGCCCTCGGGTAAACAGGGGAAAGTGTTAGCACATTGTTGCCAAGCAATCGTCTAACTGATTGCACGAGCACGAGTTGGTGAGGCTTGTTGGACACTTGATGAAATCTGGAATAGTCGTCAACAATGATAAACATTACGTAGGTCTGTGATAGTTTTAGTCAATCGCAACATTAGTTGGAATGGAATACAGATTTTCCTCCTCTCGCTGTTCAGGCATCCTGCTCCTTTTCACCTTCCAGTTCCATGTTGAAGATCAATATGATCGTTTACCATCACTTAAAGAAGGTAATTACTATCAATTTCCTAAAATTCGTGGGAGTTTAGTGTGAAAATTTGGACGTTCGGTGCTGCTTTAAAACTTCAGTATTGTCATGATTAGTCTGTTCGGGAATGCGTGAAACATCTTAACAGATCAAGAAATTTCGTACATGGAAACTACGTAATAAGTCAAAAATTACGGGAACAAAAGGTTGAAAAATACAAATTCTTTCATTAAAACACTGCATTACTAAAATATGATAAAAGGTCGCAATTAGATAATAAAATTTACAGCATTATAATAGTAAAATACAATTAATTTGCCACTAATAGCAAAGGGCATTGAAAGGGTCCGTAGCGGACTGTTAACAATTCGCCCAACCTCTAAATGAGAGGTTCATAAAAACAGGGACAGAACTAGGGTCGTAAAAGGAAAGTCTCCAGACAGTGTTTGTCTAGTAAGTCTTTTCTAAAGGCAGACTCCGATGCAACTGACACAATCTCTTCACTGGAATTCGTCGAGTGTTAAGATGCTTAGTAAGCTTTTAAACCAAATGTAAAAGGTAAAGGTGAGATGTAAGGATTTCAGCCCTGATGTGTTGAAGGCTGAAAAAAGTTCCGTGTCCTGGTATATACGATACCGGGAAGGCCAGGGGATGTGAGCGTAAAGGTTTTAAAAAAAAAAGTTCTAAATAACTCTTGACTTTTACAGATTGATGATGATGGCTTAGTATTTGTAGCAGGGTATCGGTCTGCCAGACATGTAATCTAAATAAATGCCAAAACACTAAACCCCCAAAAAAGTCGTCACTTTTAATTAGCGGATCAGGAAGGTTGCCTTTTTGTTGATGTGGAATGCTGGAAAACTTTGGCTTTTTTCCAGACCTTAAGTAGCACAAGCTTTCTAAGATGAACACTAATTCGATCTTACTCGTCTCGACATTGTTAGATCTCTATCACCCAGAAAGCTTATGATGTTTTTTTGATGACTGTTGCAACTTAAAGTCAAGTCTCTTGGGGTAGTTACTTTGTTAGGCCAATCCATCCATTCGGGGACTTTCAAACTTGTTACCTCACCCACTTGGCATTAAAGCTCGATTAACCACTTATATGAAAGGCACTATTCCTTACTTCTACAGAATGCTGTTGGTGTAGAAGTAGGACTTAAAGGTCAATTACGGAATTCTAACCGGCTTTCACTTGTTTATTTACGAGAATGCCGACCACTGGCCTATGTTGGCTTGCGTTGCTCGCGGGTCCCGGGAACCACACAATGCTCGCGGTTGGTGTAAGGAAGTCCATCTTGTAGCAGTTGCCCGTTTGGGTACTCCTGGACTGAAGGCGCTTTAGATGCAATGTGATGCGAAGAGGTGATTGAAGCCACAGGGGCTTGTCGTCTGCCGCGCGCGCCACATGTATATACATGTATGTATATATATATATATATATAATTATGCAGTATTTAATGAATGGGTAAAACAAGCCAGAAGTCTTAACGTAGAACAATTCGTTTTTTTTAATAGTTACTCTAATCATTAAAACTCCCGGCTCCCGCTGAACGTCTTTATTGTTTTTATCTCACGTTTGAAATAATTATTAATTTTGTTGCACTACGTTGTCCAGAGCGATCTGAGAAGCTTTTTAGTGTACACTACCACAGTCTAACTTCCGGTAATGGCTGGGGCTTTTACTTCTGCTTCTCAATCGCGCTGGCGAACGTAGTGGTACAAATAATGACTTCGAACATGAGACAAGTTATCAATAAAGACGTTGAGAACGACTTAAGAGTGATTGTAATAGCGTGTAGGCATGAAATTTAATAATGCTCAACGCAGGTACTTATTGTCCTACGACATGACTTCTGTGTATACAGCAGTGACATTTTCCGCCATATTGGCACCAGTATGGGTTTTGGAGGGCATAACTACAAGGTGCACTACATAAAAATGGAGGGAAAAACAACGGAAGAGTGGATTTCTTAGGCTTAAAATAACGTTGTTTTCTCCAACAACAAAAATCGCGCGATTTAGGTCTAAGAAATCACGCTTCACAGCATCGGCTTCAGTATGACGCCCTTCTGTTTCTCTCTGCAGTGCCCCTTGCAGCTAACCCAGTAAGGCTCCAGCATAGTTATATACAATAGTACTACTTCCTGTGGTGGAAGCTGGTCACACAACCAAATTATCCACTGGATCTATAAAAGTGCAGAACAGTTTTCTCTTCCCTGCTTTTGCATGGAACGAACGAACCGTACATCACGAACTGAAAGGATGGAAAACCAGCACTTATTTTTTTACCACGCAATCTAGCAACAAAACTCTCAAATTCTTCTTGTAACAAACACCATTGGCACACCATTTCCTAGTTTCCTGTTTGTCTGGTCAAAGCAGCTGCTGTGTCCTCTTTCTGACAAAGAGTTTTTTTTTTCCTAACTCTTTCTTTAGTATTTTTTCTTCCGTGCGGTGCGAAACGGGGCTTATAAGCTTCTTATCCTGTGTTGGTGTCTTGTCTGGGCGAGGGGGGGGGGGTAGGGAAATTTTAACTCTTACCTTATTTTATTAATTGTAATAAAATATAAGAAAAACAATCATTGCGATTAGCTCACCAAAAAAATATATTCCAGCAGTATAACTAAAATTCAAGACTAAAAATTTCATGGAAAGTAATAGGATGGATGAAAACTGTTTTATACCAAACCATAATTTACATCATAAAAGTTAGTACAAAAATCAAAGTAATGTAGCATTAATTGGTTGTAAGAGTTTTTATTTTAACCTTTTATTTATTTTTTTTTTTGGGGGGGGGGGCCCGAATCCGTGTGTTGGTCGCTGTAATTGTCGGTCGGGTCGGTTTTATTTCTGACTATGTAATCCTTAGGTATGAAATAATAAGAGAAGTTGGTCGCTATACATTTTTACAGTTATGCTATAAATTGTTGTGGTCTGACCTGGACTTGCACCTTTTTGAATGTTTCCAGTAAAATCTAGAATATTTTTTTAAAATATGTAGAACCGTAAATGCAATACGAGCGTGTTAACTGTATGTTACAGACAAGTTCATTTTATTTTGTGTGGTGAGTGGCGCCCCCCCCCCCCCCCCGGGGAGTGGCGTCGAGCGAGCCGAAATAGGGCAATGTTGTGCCATTGCTATCGTGTAGAGCCTAAATGTGCTCTATAACTATAACGGTACTTCGGGAGTAGGCCTATATTGATAACCTTGACTCAAGAAAATATGTAATTCTAGGCTTTGTAATTAATTCATTGTCAAATGTTGTGTACATGCGTATTATTAAGGTCAATTTAACGCTAATTGGTAATATAATGCGACACCCAAGGGAAATATCTGTGTTCCAATTCGTAGTAGTTTACGCAAAATCTCGTAGCACGGTTGCAAGGTCAAAGTATAGGCTTAATGTGCGAAAGTCTTCCATAGTTAATTGCAGAAAAATAATTATTAAAGAAAAAACAACTTCATTAGTGCTGTTAACAAGTCACTCAGTTGATGCACCTCTCAAGTACATGCATTGGTGCGTGCTTCCGTCACATTAATGCAGTGTGTTCTTAGTGTGGCTACCCATCCATGTTTTAGTACAAACCGGTACACAAGTGCTGCATCTAACCTGAAACAAAGTTTCCGCTCAAATTAAGCCCACTTCACCCCCTCCTTTAAAAAAGCAAAAGCAAACAAACGGTACTTGGGTAGGCTATTGGCCTTTTAATGGAAGGAGGACTATTATAACCTACGCCGATTTGTGCAAGGGTTACTCAATTTTAAAAAATGGTGTACTTAACGATTTCCAAGAGTTCCCGGGATTTTTTTTATGATCTCTTGAGATTTCCAGAGATTTTCCAGGGATGGCCTTGTATGATTTACAATAGGGATCGACCGATACAGAAAAGTACCGATCCGATCCAGATTTTCCCCCCACACGCTGTTCCGATACAGATATCGATCCACCGATACAGATATACCGATACCGATTTAAAAAAAAACCAGAAAGGTCAGAAAGTCAAACTCGTATTTCATCATTATTAAACTGGTTTACAAAAAAGGTAAATTTCTAATTTTTTCTTATCAGTGGTGTCAGATCCATAGGTATCTTCGACTGTAAAAAAAAAAATACCCAACACACACTGCAGATAGGCCTAATCCCAAGAAGCCACCCTGAAACTGGCAATGTAATGCGTGTGCGTTGAATTCACTTAAGTTGCTGTGCAGATAACGTCATGGGATACAAGCGATGCTATGCAGGAAAGGTTTCTGTCAAGTTAGGCGGAGTAGCCTAGCCAGCGCGCACGGAAGTTGGTCGTATCGGCTAAAATATCGGTAAATAAACACCGATACAGGGCCGATACACAAAAAATACCGATATCTGTAAACACCGATACCGATATTAACATCGGTCTATCCCTAATTTACAATAGATGTGGGTGTCTGGGGAGCTCAAGTGGTTGCTCATTTAAAAAATGGTGTATGGGTTAGATTACGATTTCCAAGGGTTATCAAAGATTTCAAGGGATTACCAGGGAATTGCAGGGATTTCTGGCCGTAGTGTACAGGGATTTCCCAGACCAACCCCGTGGATTTTTGTGTTGGACTATCCAGAGATTGAATCCATTTGCAAATGAGTTTTTGCAAAAGACGATCTTCCAATTAACTTTTTTAGAAAGTTCTCAACTCAACTTAGCTTTGTAAAAGTAGGCCTAAACAAAGTTAAAAAAAAAACTTTCATTTGTATTTTCCTTCCAATATAGGCTAGAATGATTTGTGCCATTGAGCCTATTAAAAAAATAAAATAAAAAAACAGCAAGGATAAAGGTTCTGACAAGGTTTGTTTCAATTAATGACTCCAAAAGTTTATGATCCCAACCGCAACCACTCAAGCTTATCTTACAACCAGAGAGAAGTAATTTTAATGGATGTGTGTTTTTATAAAAATGTGTAGAAGCATGCTAAGCGCTATAGAGCAGTGACGTAGTATTATTGTGTGTAACTCTATGCTGGAGCCTTAATGGGTTAGCTGCAAGGGGCACTGCAGAGAGAAACAGAAGGGCGTCATACTGAAGCTGATGCTGTGAAGAGTGACTTATTAGACCTAAAACGCGCGATTTTTGTTGTTGGAGACAACAACGTTATTTTAAGCGTAAAAAATCCACTCTTCCGTTGTTTTTCCCTCCATTTTTATGTAGTGCACCTACTGGTGCCAGTATTGCGGCGAATGTCACTGCTCCGTAGTGTTGGCATCAAATTGTACAAGCCTGTTTTAGGTAAATTTCAGTCAAGTGATCTGTTTGACAGTTCTTTGCCAACTATCTATGCTTGCCCTGCTGTTGGTAGACTTTGATTTTATTACTTACAGACTCCCGTAGATCACGTTCAGAACTTACTAACTTTGAATTATACCACTTCATCATTGTTGTGGCTGTGTTGTAATATTTTGTAACCGCTGCTGCAACAAAGAACCATTGTTTAAATTCTGGCATTTGCGCAACTGACATGGTACTGAGTGCAAATACCTGTGCTCTTAAAAACTGAAAAGCCGACTGATGGTTAAGCTGAAACTGAAATAACAAAAAAAAAAAAAGATCGTATGCTTAAGGACGAACTGCTCGTTGATTGTATGTTTGCGATGTAGCGTTAAAAACAAATTATTTCTAGTAATTTGTTCCAGTAATTAGACCTATAGCGAGTGAAAACCAATGATTTCTGCCTAATAAAACCTTATTTCCAGATAGTAAAAAAAAAAAATTTATTTTAGCTAACTGACGTTGGAGGGATTCTTGTTCCTGTTGGTGTTATTGTGTATTCGGTTAAATTAGGTCTGTTGCCTTTACTAGAATTTCACCAGCGGATTACAAGTCAAAGAGAGGGACAAGAACTCTCCAGTATTTCGGCAGTTTGCAAAATGGTCGGCAAAAATAGATAAAAATTGTATTTTGTATTAAAACAAAAATATTTTTGTGTGTACTAGATGCAATTACTGAAATAATTACCATAGGAGTAATTTATTTTAGGTAGACGTCTGTGAACATCACAAACATCACCTTAAAAATGTCCAAACGCTGGTTCACAGTGAATGATGTGAAAAGCATACAGCCAATCCTTTTTTTTTTTTTTTTGTTCAGTTTCCATTTTCGCCTCACAACGTTCAACCACCATTTATCTTTCCCTTCCTCCCTTCCGTTGTTGGGTGAAGGGGAAAGTTCTCGGCTCCATTGTTGGCGAAGCCGAATAAGCAATTCGGAATAGTGCAACAATGCTTCGACGTGTAAAAATTAAACACTCAAGTTGCAACAATGTGCTTGTTGTTTGATAACAGTGCTGCGCACCAGCCTCTGTTGATCTCATGGATCGACTTTTGGTATATCATACTATTACTGAAGCTATGATTTGACTGATAGGTTGCACGAGACGTAGCTCACAAGTAGGTCTTCTTCAATTTGTTAACGGATGCTCCCAAAGGGTGTGCGTTGGTGTAGTTTGTGAGAAGCTCTTCTGCAATCTGACACGGGAGGCTACCGATGGGTGCGCAATGGTCCTTACACAGGTTACGTGATAATTGATCCAATTCCCTCAAACCGTTTACTAGTAGTTTGCCGAAAGGTTTTTATTCGCAGTAACATTCTACAACAATACCGAAGTTCTGATTCCATTTTGTTTGGCCTTAAGCTAACATTTTTCTTTTGGCTATGCCGAACCACACCACTGTGCGTACTTTATAATCCCACAGCAAAAATGTTTTAGTCATGTGTCATGGATTTTTTTTATTATAAGCAGCTTCCGATATGCTTTCTTGCTTATTAAATAAAAGCTGCTTTTTCAGCAGTACCTTTAAACAGGATGAGGAAGGGGAGTAATGATCTCCCAGCATCTTTTGTTGGTAACAGGGTTGGTACTGTTATTTCAGGCAGGTTACATACATACGACTTCCGGTTGGAAACTACGTTCTATAGACCTGTTGTTTGTCGACGTTGCATTGAAGCACGTCACGGTATATATGCAAAAAAAATTTTAATACGTCATGACAAAAATCTGTGTGAGGATTTGTCATCAGTAAGCCGTAGTCTCAGCTCAACAGTTGAGTACAGTATTTGATCACCTTTTCGTGGTAAGTCGACATTACACCTTGATTAATATTGTGCATAAAGCATCAATTTACTTGAATTGGCACTGGCGTCTTTAATGAGCTGAATGCTGTCCAAATTTACTTGCTATAGAACTCGACAGAGCTCTGCAGCTTTCGAAAATTGATTAACAGAACTGCTTTAACTTAGTGTTAAGTGGGAAACTGCAAGATTGACATGTTTGCCAGGACTATGTAATCCACCTGCCACTCTGCAATTAAAATTAGGGAGGTTGGGGATTAAAAATTCCTAGTGTTCAATTAGACTAATGGATTGGTGAATACGAGGCTGAACAGAACTGAATAATATTTTCACTTGTTGGCAGATTTTAAAGTTTCAGCATATCAGTTAAAAAAAATTTGGGGGGGGGGGGGGTCATGCACATTTAAATGTGAAGAGAGGGGGGTTGAATTTTTTTTGTAGATGTTCAGGATGGGGGAGGGCAGGGGAAAAAACTGCGAGAAAGAAGTTATAGTTAATGTAATACATTTAACTCGACACATCCCACTACGTATTAAAGTATAGCCTAACTTTTGTACACTCATTTCAGCACAGTAAACAGTTTCCAACAATTATTAACATTAGCTTGTGCTAATTTAGCATTGATATAGCTCCAATTCATTTACAGCATCAAGAGAAAAGCAATGTTTTTCTAACAGTAAATTAATTTCAGCTTGTGAAAGTTGTCACATTTTTCCAGCTATCATTTAGCTCGGATGCCGTACACTGGCACTCCGACACTTGGTGATTGTTAATTCCTTCTGGAAAGCATAACTCGACGACATTAGACGATGTAAGCTTCAGTAACAATCCTTCAGCTTTCTTTAATTTTTTGGATATTTTCCTAACTTTGGCCGTTCTTACATTTTCTTTCATCCGTAGTTTTTTAACTGTTACTGTACAGGTGTCTGGCAGATTTACAAAAACCCGACACAACCTGTCCTTTGTAGCAGACAATTTCACCATTGTAGTGGTGATTTTCTCTCGAATTTGTTGAATCTGCTGAATCTATTTGTTTTTTGTTTTTTTTTTAGGGGGGGGGGGTCAAAAAATTCACCAATCCAAAGGGGGTGTCATAATTTTTTTTTTATTGTTGTTGTAATACCCGCCACCCCCCCCCCGGCCGGGGCCCCCCCCCCCCCCCCCCGTTGATAAATAATGAACGGTCCCTTATACGTGTTTATATGTGTTTACTTTAGTGGATGCTCTCACCGTTAATGTACCTGTACTTAAAATGTGTGTTGTTTTCTTACAGGACGAAAGTATGGGTGCGGCGGCCCGTGGTCCCGGCCTGTACGAGTTCCTGATTGAAGCTGAGCTGCAACACTACTACAGTGGGCTGAAAAATGATCTGAAAGTTAATACAGTGGCTCAGATCAAGTACGTGGAGGACGACGATCTGATGCAGATAGGAATGACTAAGCCGGAAACACGGCGGTTGAAGAAGTTCTTCCACAAGTACTACCCACAAACGTACCTGAGGAGAATAAAACAGGTAGGCCTAGGCTAGGTTACTGATTTGATCTGTGTGCGTGTATGCAAAATAAATGATTATTCGTACATAGTAAAGTCGAAATTTCAAAACGATTATGGTTGGATTAGCATTTTAATAAAAAAAATTGCAAATTGAATGCCAAAAAATGGCATTGTCTGCTGGTATCGGAATCTGGTCAGAATTGGCAGCATATTAAATAGTTGAAAAACTGTAATTTTTTATAGCTTTGTACCCAAAGAAATAAAATGTGTTTTAAGGCATTTTTACGCAGAGATTGATTAGCAACTTCCAGACTTTAGATTATGATTGTAGATTAAAAGAATTTAAAACTAAATTTAGGACCACAACCGATGCAGCAAAAACACCAAATGCAGTTTTATATTATAGAATTTTTTTATTCTAATATACTTTTTTCTTTAGGGGCAGTAAATTAAACAGGTATTTAATATCATACCCTTGATAATATATATGTATTGGATCGGTTAAAAGTGATCGGTTAAGGTTGGTCGCTGAAAAAGAGGCAAGGCCTATTTTAGTTAGTTTTTCAACTATTTAATATACTACCAATTCTGACCAGATTCCGATAGCAACAGAGAGTCTACCTATAGTTTGTTCCACATTATGTTTTCAGAAAACTGACTGGATGACGACTCGTTTCCTTGAACTAAGAGTGCAAAAACATGTGGATATCACACTTGGAGACTCTACAAAGTTACTGTTAGAGTTTACGAATGGGATGTTTACGGATTTTTTGCACTCGTAGTGGAAGAAATCATGGCGTCATACTGTCAATTTTCTGAAAACATAATGCGGAACAAAGTATAGTTAAGTCGTTTAACTGTATGAAATATCTAAATCAAGTGTGTGTTCCGTTCATTTGGTAATGCGAGGCCTAACGATAACATTATCTCTACATGGACCACTTTTTTGTGTGCTCTGTGATGGTGCACAAATTTGCTTTATAACCTTCTGCACAGATTTCTTTGAGAAGATGGAATGGTTCAATAATGTTATAATGAACCTACAACCTATCATCATTTCCTGTCCTTAGTTGTCAATATTTAATTAGTTTTAACGTGCACAGCACAGTTTTTTTGCTAAAGCTTGGGCAAATATTGCAAAAGGATGAGGAGGATTCTCAGTTATGAGCTAACTTCATTTGTAGCTGGGTGGAGCTAGTAGATTTCTTCTCCCCCCAGATTTTAAATAATAAATGCGTGCTGATTGGATGACCCAATTAGGCCTACAGGGTTCATTTTTATGGTAGTTGCATCTGGGAATTCGCATTTTTTGATTTGCCTCGATGCTTTGCTTCAGGAAATGTCCAGAACGAAAATTATAATTTCTCAGCTTGAATTTCGATAATTGTGAATAATGCAGGAGAGGGTGGGAATGGAAAGGTAATTTTTAAAGGCAGTTAGTTCTCAACCCAGCGTTTGTTTTTCTATCGCACTAAACCGATCGCATATTATGCATGCTTTGTGGAGTTGCTCAGTAGAGGTCTTTCTCCAATTATTAAGCGTCTGCTCACCGATTTCTATAACCTGTACTTTGGTAAGAAATGTTGGTGTTTGGAAGCAGCAGACAGTTCACATCGTCAGGAGGCAGTTGACGAGTTAAAATATTCGAAGCTGGAAAACAAGACCTGGCATTATAGTGGTTATAAGGGTGAAAGTCTCCTCTCAGTTTCCATTATTCAGGTTTTGCTGTTCATGTACACTCTGAAAGGAGTTGTCAGTAGTTTTTGCATGTGCAGCACATTGGTACACGTGGAGGTATGCACATAGGCTTGGTTTGATTTCATTATGGGGTTTGACACATTACACAGAGCAGTTAACAGAAGGAAATCTACACGTGTATTGTTTCTGTTATTAGCTTTCCATTTTACCCATTGCACCAAATTGTACTTTTGATCTGTACACAGCCAGGAAATGCAGTTCACTGCAGTAGAAAACTAGTGAATTGTGCATAAGTAGAATAAATGGGAGGCTTCTAAGTAAAAACAGGAGCAACTTTGCTGAAAAACTTCAAGTCTGTATCGAAAAGTGATTTGCTGGGTAACTTTAAATAAGGCAACCAGGCTGCATATACTGATGTATACTCAGAGGCATTCCATCTCAAATGTTTCCCTTTTTTAACGAAAAAAAATTATTGTTTAACCCTTTACGAGCCATGAAGAATTGAACATTATGCGAAGTAGTAATAGTTAATGCCTATCAATCACTTACAAGCACGATATTTTGTTTTAGTACTGCAAGATTTTTTAACGTTTTCATTAGATAGCCAATGTGCCTAAATGCTTTTTACTTTTAACGGAAAATAGTGTTGTGGGAAGGCCTCATTTGTAGACAAAACGTAGTTCGTGAAAGGTTAATGTACACAAAATCTTACTCTTTAAAGCAAAAACTTTGTAAACTCAACAATTCCTTACTGTTTAAAGCATTGTTTGAAGTTTTGAAAAGTTATCTTACGTGGCAAAAAAAAATTGTTTGCATGTGGAAGTAATAGGTCACAGGAAGTGCAGCTTAATGTGAAAGTAGGACAGACCAACTGGACCAGTGCCCCATTGCTATTTTAAATGTCATGCAAAAGTAGTGGAGCTCATTTGTTTTTAACATGCTATTCATTTAGGGGATCAGAACATTAAAGCAGAAAGATATGAATGAATGGGAAAGCATGTGGATCTCGTCTCCCATTAACATTGGGAAAATGGAGAAACGTTGCTTCTTGGCCAGTTTTGAATTATCAACCAGCTTCAACCTAGTTCGTAGGCGGTAATTTTCTACCTTGCTTTATCTAACTTTCCACATAACAAACTTGCAAAACAACTAAACTGCAGTAAATTGGAAAGTAAGAAGAGCCTCGTCCAGTTCATGCTCTTTTCCTCCCAGTTCTTGTTACTAATGTTTGATTTATCAGTTGGATTTGCACGTAAAATTAACTAAGAGAGGTATGACGAGACAAGGCCAAATACTTGTCGGAACGAGAAATTCATCTGTGTGGACAATATAACGGTTGCAGTTTTACTCATTTCTTTCTCCAAGTAAACTAAAACATTTTACAAATCTTGAAGTCGGCATTAACCTTGTGTCACGTGGTGTTGCCAGATGGCAATAGTTGACTGAACATGAAAAAACTAAATCTTAACTCTCACTGCAAGCTTTATGAGGGTCCCCGGAGACCCCGAGCAAATCGAGCAGCAACTGCCCAGTGATCAGCGTTCGCATATCCAAACCAAGTGAATCCTGGTGCAAATCCCATGAGTGATCTCACTAAAAAAAAAAAGTGCCAGAATGCGAGAAATTAATTCGTGCGACTAAGGGTTAAATAAATTAGTTTCCAACTTTAGAAACTTGAAAATGAAGATAGAGAAAACATAATTATTTCTGGATGGCGTGACTGGCACAGCCTGTGTAAAGTGTTTTGGCAGGTCACTGTGTCTCCTTGCCATTTCGGTTTAGTTTTTTTTTTTTTTGGGGGAAAAATGTGGCAGACTCATTCACTTGCTCTGCAACTCGGAGAAAGAAGGAAAAAAACTTGGGGGAAGGAGAAAAGCGTTCAGTGTCTGTCAAAAATGTGAGGCAGGCTGGAAGGGCGGCAAGCGTTTAATCTGTGAATCGTGAAAAGAGCCTCTGTCTGAGGTTTGCTTTTTGACAGCCATAGTGTGTCAGTTTTTGTTGAAGCTGGTTGCGGTAAACACTATTTAGGGCTGCTTGCAGTCAGAACTCTTCAGAAAATCGCATTATCTATGAGGACCGGAGGGCTAGATAGCAATAAGGCTAAGCGTAGCCTACACAGAATATTTTTTATTTGTAACCCAACACCTAATATCAGCGGTGATGCATTACAGATTTTGAAACAAGTTGGATTGTTGTACATGGTTGTTTGAAGGAGGTAAAAACCTATGCTCCCCTTAGATTTTCAACATAGACAACGAATGTAGATTCAATAATTATATCTTTCCATGGTCCCATTTGAAAGCTCAAAGTCAAATAACGTTACTCGTAAAGTGACTTTCACTTGCTGTGCTTTCAGTTCTCGTGACTACAGTGAGAAGAAATGTGGGATTTGAATTTTTTTAAACCAATGACCACATACATGTAAGGGTATGCCATTAAAACTTGAAAACTGGGAATTTTCAACATTTTAATGTGTCATGTTAGATTAACTTCGGTTAATGTCAGTACTACCCTTTACTGGTCTTGCAACCTTTTGTCAGTACTACCCTTTACTGGTCTTGCAACTTTTTGTCAGTACTAGCTACCCTTTACTGGTCTGGCAACTTTTTGTCAGTACTAGCTACCCTTTACTGGTCTTGCAACTTTTTGTCAGTACTACCCTTTACT
>JAHWFP010087721.1:0-15650 GCA_023313725.1 Lithobius niger | reverse complement strand
TATCCAAGATGGTTACAAAAACAATGGCGGCCCTCGATTAAAGCCACCCCATCCAGGAAGACGTAGCCGCTCACAATAATTTCTTATTTGCGAATTTGAATAACGCGTTGCAGCTGTGGTAGAGATACAAATAAAAAGAAAACAACTGTATGGAATTTTAATTTACACGAATGTACCCCACTGAATAAAACAATAAAATAATAATAATAAAACTAACCAGCATAATAAAAACATATCACGAAAAAACAGTACGCCCACTGTTGGAATTGGGGGTCCCTATTCGTACGAAATGAAGTGATTACTCCTAGATTCCATAGGTTGCCGGCCTGCTAGCACAATTTGCTGTGGAATGTGTTTCCTGCTAGAGGCTAGGCCAGGCGTGTTTGGTGGCTTTAGTTCGGTCGCTTCATCTTTAAAAGACCACAAATTTCACGAAATCTACAATATCAAGATCTGCCCCCCTGTAGATTACTAATAACTATAGTGAAATATTTTTCTCCATACCATAAAAATGTTCTTGAATACCATTTCTTAACCAAACGCCGATGCAGTAACGCGAGACGTTGCGTTTAAATGCTTGCATGCATTTGTTATGTTTAATTAATTCTACGAAAATAATCTGTGAACATTGTTATGTTGATGTAACGTGACGGTGTTCAGAGATTATTTTCATAAATTTCAATATGACCTTCTAGATCATACTGTTATAGGTAATAGTTTCGCAAACCACGAAAATCGATTGGCTTAATTTGAATATGCCTAGCTAATGCCTATTATAGTACTTCACATGAAATTATGAGGTTATACCTTTACTTTTTAGCCGTACGCTAAGCTTACTTCACTGCTAGTTTTACAGTAAGCACTTTTTCCACCATAAAATTTACGAACTACTTGTCTTATTGGAACAGTTTTTTAGAGCCAGCTCTTAAGCAAATAGCAATAAATCGTTTGGTACTTCTACAACGAATTAAAGGGATATCTACCTTACAAATCATATGCCTCCGTCTTCCTCATCCCAACCACCCACACCCTCCTCCCCCCCCCCCCCCAAAAAAAAGTGCTTCGTCCACTATCACTTTCTCCATTTTATTGCGACTTTCTACATTACGACAGTTACTTCACTCCATCGCTCAAGCATGAGCTAGCTGATATAATAAAGCTTAGGGATTTCGTTGGCAAAATTCATGGCCTTTGCGTCAAGGAGGAAGCCTCCTTTTCCGACGACATCTTATCTCCAACTTTAAAATGTCTCCCCCAACAGCCTTCACTCAACATTGGCAGAGGAATAAGGTGCAGTAGGAGCTGACCAGAATTGAACGCCGTGGGTTTACTAATTCCCTTAGCTCCAAGAGGGGAAAGAGGGGAAGATCTTGAGTGCACCTTACGCGGTGAAAAGGACCATCGTACATGTCAACAACATCTAATGCTTTTTTCCTTTGATGCTCGTCTTTTGAGAAGTGGAGACGGAAGCAGACGTTCCCGTTACATTGGCTATTAGTGCTCGCCTCCAGACCAGATCGATACGTTTGGTGTGTCGTCTCTTCACACAAAGGAACTAATAACAAATACTAAGCACTTTTCTGAAGCATTAGGCTCGTGGACGCTGGACTCCCGACTTAAAAACTGAGGGAGTTTGATCCTGTGGGGTAGGCGGTAGATTCTGTGATGAATTAATAAACTGTAACTTGGAATAATATTGGCCATCATTTCTTGTTATCCGGTAACATCAAGGATTTATAGGGTTGGGGAGGAGAATTTGTGACTGTGACCCATACTGAAACGCCTTAGATTCATTCCCATTAGTTCCGTCTATGTTTATAGAGGGCGCCATGTGTTTTAAGTGGGAATTTCTACTCAAGTTTTCAGCCTAAAATTAAACTAAACGAAACTAGCTTGTATTTAATTATTATTTATTTTACCTTAGTTATACTTTAGTTTACTTTAAAACATGAACAAAAAAATTACCAGATGGAACACGTGACGCCCTCTGAAAACTCGGACAGAACTATTACGAATGAATCTAACGCGTTTCAATAAGGACTTTTATAGTTACAAATTCTCCTCCCCAATCCTATAAATTTGTGGTAACTTCGACTATTATTACACGCCTACAGGGAAGATCGATATAACGCATGGCATGTTAACCTTCCACACAAACAAACTAATAATAATATATTCGTAAATAGTTTTCTAAATGCGAATGCTGGCGTAGGACGTTCAAATCCTGAGAGTTGCTTGTAAGAAAAAAATAATTCGTATAGGCAGGGTACGATTAGTAAAAAAAAAGTTATTTCCTGATAAAAACAAGGCCCACAATTAACACAAACCAAGCAACATTTTAATTTTCTGCTTGAGTATCCATGCCTTGTTAACCTAAAAACAACTCTAGGGTAAATATACATCGCGAAAATGCAATACATGAAGTTAAAACAGTGTATATTTACGAAAATGATGATAAAAATACTAAAGTACTGATGCAGGCCATCTCTCATTTAGCTCCTCGTATTTTAGTGTTTTCATAGTCATTTTTTTAAGCATTAACTGTTTTTACTTCATGTATAGAGCAGCGGCAAGTGATGTCATATTGGCTACGAGTTAGCATCTGGGGGGAGGGGTATAGCTACAAGGTGCACTAGATTAAAATGTAACGGAAAAAACGGCACTTCTATAGTCAAGGGGGGGGGGATTGAGGCTTAATGGCGCGTCGACAACTTGGTCATTAGCGCCAACCAGACAAGACAGTCAAGACAGTGCTTTGAGAGCGGATTCTTAGACTTAAAAGAACGTTGTTTTCTCCAACACGAAAATCGCGTGTTATAAGCTTAAGAAATCCAGTCTAATAGCATTGGCTTCAATAAGACGATCTTCCTTTCTCCCGCCAGTGCACCTTGCAGCTAACCCAGTTACTGGCTCCGCCATAGAGTTATACACAATAATACTACGTCGTGCCACTGCCACATTACTTTCTCGTGATGTGTATTAACTCTGGCGTTGTTTTTAGGTGAACAAGGTATGGACACTCATGCTCAAAATTAAAATTTTTATTTGATTTGTGTCAATTGTGAGCCTTGTTTTTATCAGAAAACAACTTTTTTTTTTTTACTAATTCACGGTAGAGTACCGTGTCTTAAGAAAAATTCTTTGTTCGGGAGACTCTTTGAGATAGGTAAATAATACGCCAAGCAATTATTTTAGATAGAAGTGTGATAAAATACAAGAAATAAAGCCACCCATGGAGGTAGTAAGTTTCCACAAGTTCATTGGCATACACTTAGTTTCAATTTTCGAAAAGCCAGACTTTTTTCTTGGTCACAAGACAACGAAACATTCAGACAAAAGCGCTAAAAACACTCCACGCATACTCCCCCCCCCCCCCCACTATGGGGGCGCCCGCGGTGTGCGCATGGAGTGTTTTTAGCGCTTTTGTCTGAATGTTTCGTTGTCTTGTGACCAAGAAAAGCCTGGCTTTTCGAAAATTAAAACTAAGTGTATGCTAATGAACTCTTGGAACCTTGCTACCATCCAGGGGTGGCTGTATTTCAGATAAATAATAGTTTGAACTTTTAGAAATCGCATTAACTGGTAAAAACTGACTTTAGTTTGATGACTTTTAGCTGTAGAGCTCAGCCTAGCTGTTACAAGTAGGCTGATGTGCTCTGATGTAGCCTCACTGGAAATGAGCGTTGGCAAAATAAACGACAGAGCTACCAGTCAGGCTACATGAGCGAAAACAAAGTTCTTCTACATATTTAGGGTCCATTTTCACCTATAGGACGTTGTGTGGGACCTACTGCAAGTATCTATTGTGTGCGTGTCGTATCTTGAGTCCTGGAAGTATTTTACGAGCGACTACGTCTTCCTGGCTTTAATCGATGGCCGCCATTGTTTTTGTAACCATTTTGGATATCAACAAGGCACTCTGCTGGCAAAAACGTACAATCGATTAGCTGTGTATGTTCTGCGGCGAACTCAAGATAGGCTGCGCACACTTTAATGTATTCTGAACATGTTCCGGGGGCCTCATGATCGTAGATGTCACCATTTCTAATCCACGGACTTACCCATTTCCTTTACTAGCTTATTTTCTCTATCTAAAATTATTGTCTAGTAAGGTTTAATATTTAGCCTATTTGTCGGTACATACAGGGTGGTCCACAAAAAACTGACGACCCAAAATTTGTAAGTCCAACTTTTTTAGTTAGCATCCCACAGAACCAGGAGAGGACAGAAATATTCCCGTTTTATTAGATTTGATTTCTGCCCTCTCCTGGTTCTGAGAGGTGCAAACTAGAAAAGTTGGACTTTGAAAATTTGCAGTCGTCATTTTTTTGTGTACATTAAACTGCCTCGACATCATTAATAAATCAACTGATTTTATTTAGGATTTAGGTTTTTGCCCCAATGGATGGAAGTATGATGTGGAAGATACCTCCTGAATGGTAATAAGTTGCCACAAGTACATGGGAGACACTAAGTAAAAAAATTTTCGGCAGTTTATTTGTTGCCTTGATCACTAATTTAAAAGACACAAACACACTAAAAATAGTCCAACTATGTGGACGCACACAAGACGATCCACCTTCTTAGATGGAAGTACATAGTAATGTGTACGGTATACGAGTACAATGGCGTGCACAGGGGGGAAGGAGGAGGGGCAGCATTGCCCTGCCCTTTTTAGTGAAAAATGCTCTTTTTCGCCCTTTTTGAGTGCTGGGTGCAGCGAGGAGAAAGGGCCTTAGAGCCTTAAAAAGGGCAAAAAAAAAGCCAGGAGAAAGGGGGCAAAAATGGTAAAAAAGTGAGTGACAAGCCAAAAAAAAAAAAGTCGCCAGAAAAATAAAGCCTCAGCGTGCCCTTTTACTGAAAGTAGCCCCTGCCCTCTCTGATGGCTCTGCACGTTACTGTACGAGTATGTTATCATTTTAGCGTAGTACACGTGGTCGGATGCGTTCATTGAGTATGGCCGATGCGTCTCCTTGTCTTCTTTTTTATGAGTATATTTTCAAAAGTTTTAACGACTTGTTAATTTTTAATCAAAGTATAATTTTTGTGTGATATTAATTAGTAAATGTGGTCCCGACGAGGTTTTAATTTTTTTTTATTTTTTATTCCGTGACCACCAATTCGTTGTTTTCTTACTTTTATACTTATTGTGTGCGCGGTTTATCTTGAGTCCTGCAAATATTTTGTGATCGGCTACGTCTTCCTGAAGGGGGTGGCTTTAATCGATGGCCGCCATTGTTTTTGTAACCATCTTGGATATCAGCATGGCACTCTGCTACTAAAAACGTACAATAGATTATCTGTGTTCGTTCTGCGGAGAACTCAAGATAGGCCGCGGACACTATAATATTAATTAAATATAAAATTATACAAGTAAAGTGGCTTTCTTGTAGGAAATCAGCGATGCAAATGTACGTTCTGGTGGAGTACAGGTTTCGTTCAGTAGTTGTGGTCGTTCCAATTTAATCAAGTTGTTCCGGTTAACGTGCATGCATTTCTAAGCTGTTATATAATTCAGGATAATTTATTACAAAACCGGCTTACCTTTGACTGTTAATTCAATAGTTGTTTCGTCGGCTCCATAAGAATTTCTGGCCATACAAGTATATGATGCTGTATCGTCTCTGATTGTATTCAAGACCGTGAGAGTTGATGTTCGACCCACACGGTATGGACTCTCTGTTATAATGTGCCTGCGAACAGAAAAAAAAAATGATTTTTTTATTACACTTGCAGGTTATATGTATTATTTTTATTTTTTTTATAACAAGTAAGGCCTTCGTGATCTGGAAGGAAGGGTACAGCAGCACATTAACTATTTGCTGCCATACTTACATTTGTGTGCCCCTAATTTACACTAACAATACAATAGACAGACTAGAAAACTAGTAACCAAATTCCAGCAAAAAAACGTGGGAGAAGGGAGCGAAGGAACGACAGCACAGATTAAAACACAGGACTTAGGGCCGCAGAGAAAAAACAAGGATGTAGAGACAGCGATTTAACGCAGAATATGCATCTGGAGAGCTATTAGATTTCAACACGATTAGTTCAAATCTCAAGCTGCCTGCCTTTCTACATTTCGACAATTTTCGTACAGGTTGGCGTGTAGTAAAGCTATCAGTCACATCACATAATCCCTGATGAAACGAAAACATCCACGCCACATAGTAAGACACTGTGCAGAGAAACTTTCCCCCGTCGAAAGAGCGACTGGAATATTAATAACTAAATACAGATGCAAACCTATTTATGTTGCCTTTTGGACTTATATGTCAGACTGCTTGAGCGGGGAATCGAACCCAGGACCTTTGGACCCAAAGGCCGAGGTCCTACCGCTGTGCCAGACTGACACGGCCATAAAGCAAACGTCCATAGGCAGCATATAACACGTGCATATTAAAACGTGGTGTCAGGAGCGACTAAATATATATACACGTAGTGTCCATTTTGTAACTATTGCTTCATAATCCATCTCTCGTCACAAGGTCATCTGGGAAAGAAGCTGTCGGTTTCATTTCTCAGACACAGGCCAGTTGATTCATCATCGCCAAGCTGTCGACGCTCCATTAAGCCTCAATCCCCCCCTCCCTCATCGCTAGAATCTTATTTTACTAGAGAAGTACTAAAATGCATCAGTTTTCCGCACGCGCGTGAAGTGGCGTCGAGTAGGGAGGCGAAACACGTGATTCCTGTTTCAGTCGGCCTTGTCTTGCAGTAGCTTCTGCTTCGCCGCTTCACGCTCGTGTAAACCTGTTGCAAGCGTAGGTGCGGCATGACTGGATTAATCGTTATGGGAGTGGTATTTTTCCGTATCGATCAGTCGTTCCAAATTTGAACGCATAGGGTCGCGACCAGGAACGAGAGATGGAACCTGCGGTAATATTATCATGGACACCCCCTTCCGCGTCTCTCCTGGTGACGCTATTGTAAAAAATAAATTAGTCAATTTGACAGTTCGATGTTCCGTACAATCTTACAGTAATGAAAACTGTCTTTTTGTTTTTGCGTTACTATATTCTAGTTACTAGTTAATAGAATCTATTAAATAAATACAGATGCAAACCTATTTACGTTGCTTCTGGACTTACATGTCAGAGTGCCTGGGCGGGGAATCGAACCTACCGAGATCCTACTGAGATCTTATTGGCCGTGTCAGTATGGCTCAGCGATAGGATCACGGCCTTTGGTTTCAAAGGTCGCAGGTTCGATTCCCCCCTCAGGCAGTCTGACATATAAGACCAAAAGCAACGTAAATAGGTTTGAATCTGTATTTATTTACTAGAACTGGGATGGTGAACCTATGGCACGCTGAGCCATACTGACACGGCCAATAAGATCTCGGTAGGATCTCGGGCTTTGGTTTCAAAGGTCGTCGGTTCGATTCCCCGCTCAGGCAGTCAGACATATAAGTCCAAAAGGCAACGTAAATAGATTTACATCTGTATTTATTTACCTCTTGTTGAGCCTTTGACTTTTCTGTCCCTAATTACTATATTTGTTGACGAAAATGCACGCACGCTATACAGTAACCAAATGCCATACTCATAACAGAATGCCATGCAGTCTAGTTAGTCATGCAGTTTGCTGTCCGAAGCTGCAAATGCTCTATGATTTTACACTACAAAAATTACAGATGATCTACAATAGCGATATGATCTTCAATCGTGCGTTGTCTAACGGGATTACCGAAACGTAGTAAATCCGTCAAACTCAGTAAATGTTTGCCCATTCCCTGATACTTTTAAAGACCATAGGGCGACTATAAAAAGTTGCCAGGAAGTCTGCATACCACGTCGTTCGGAGTACAGCATTTGGAACTGATGTCCTTTTGCAAAACTTTTATATTTTCAAAGGGGGGGGGGATTGAGGCTTAATGGCGCGTCGACAGCTTGGTCATTAGCGCCAACCTCAGTCACAGTGCAGCGGTCCGGGTTGCCACTGCACCACACATTACAGAGATATTATTCAAACCCCTAATCTAAATCTTCAAAGGTCTCACTACGGGGAGTGGGGAGTGGGGTGGGGGGGGGGCGGAATTGAGGCTTAATACCACGTCAACAGCTATGCAAATATTGAATTTTTGTATTCATTATGAGCGTACTTAAAAGTATGATTTGTTCGAACACAGAAAACCTTAGCAGTGAATTCTCTCAAATGCATTTAGTTTGCGGGAAGAGGGGGGGGGGGTGGAATTGAGGTTTTATGGCGCGTCAACAGCAAGTTCATTAGCGCCAACCTCAATCACAGTATATTGGTCCCGATTGCCACTCCGCCATACAGTGCAGAGACGTTAATCAAACTCCAACTCTAGAGCTTGTCCCTCCTGCAAAAATCGGTTTAAGCGAATAAGTAATGATGTTGATTTTATATGAACGAAAATCATATTAATTTGCTTTTGCAATTATACAGTCGTTAAATTTTAATGAACTTCTGCTAGTAAGAATATAGTTAAGTCCTATATCATACTGCAGTCAGTTTAGGCAACTAAGTACTGAAGTTTCTTTAATATGCAATACGACTTCATATAAACGTGTTATTAAGAAAAACCTAATGCTTAAGCAATTTGTTTTTTCCGAACGACTCAACAACTTAAACTTCAGTTTATTATATGAACACAGTCACAAATCCTCTTTTACGAATTTACGTTTAAGCCTTGTTAACGCCTTTAATTCAGGCGTAAGAGATGGATGTTTAACTTTAAACAAACACAGACTTTTATTCCCATGCAAAGCACGCAGTTCATATCTCTTTGCCACATCTTCGTCCTGAGCAGTAAAGCTTATTATGCTTCTTTAACAAACCAACGCGGTGTGGCCAAAAAGCTTACACAAGTCGCATTTTAACGCCCGTGTCGGAAAATAAACAAGTAATTTATTACATATTTCGCCAGTTACAGTAGTCGCAACGTAAGCCCAACCATTCGTTACGAGGTGCCAACGTCTGACAGTTTCGCTGCAGTTACATCTTCCTACAAACTGCAGATTCCCAAAGAACCTCCCATCCTCTAAACCGCAAAAGTTCATATTTTTCCAACTCCCGCTTCACTCAACGGTCCCTTGAGTAACTCCAACATTTCTTAAGTTGTCTGGAAAAGGAAATTTATAACCGCACTCTTCCGACTCTCGTAGTCTTTAATAAATGTCAAGTTTAATAAATAATGCTGACAATAGATTTGTTCTCGCCATCATAATGGCACTTTTCTTTCTTCCAAAGTCGAACTTAAACTGCACAGTTTTTTTTTTTCTATTTTTTCTTTCCTGCTATCGTATTTCATTCTTAAAGTGTATGATTAATACAAATGACTGGAAATGTACTTTAGTGTCTGCTGATGTTCGTCCTAATATCTCGAAACCACTTCTTCAGAAGAGTGGTCGAATGTTTCAGGAATCGCTGCCTCAAAGCTGAAGGATTGGGGGATGGGGTGGAGGGGGAGGGGGAACCTTAACGGGCACATTGCAGTTTTAACGTCGCAGCACAACGTAGTTTTTCACTACGGAATACCAATTCGTACGGTTTGGTTGTCTTTAAAGCAGAGAAAAATTGTTGGAGTAAAAAGGAATGTAGTATTTATACCGGCGGTTTTCGAACATGAGAATTTTTTGTATACAGTTTAAACAATCAGAAAGATACACTGTGAAGACTCATGTAGCTGGTGTATGGGTTGAATATGTGCATCAATGGGTTTCAGCTATTAGAAATGGAAGATATGACGTGCTTGCTTTTATATGTTGTCCTTTTTCAGTTTTTCAGTTTTACGTAGCCCAATTTTACTGATTTATGAACCTAAAATTACTCCACACCTCACTCATTGCACCCTGGCGCGGGGGGCCCCCCCCCAAATTCCTCCTGAATGTCATTGGTGTTGACGGCCACTTACGGTGCGTCACTTGTTTGTTGAATGCCACCATCTTCATGGTGTTCGTCACCGTTTCCATCTTCTGCGAGACGTAGCACGTCAATTGGGCGGTAAGTTTGTCCTTTTGTCTGTTTTTTTTTTTTTTTTTTTTGCAGGAGGTACAGATGTATGATAAGATCTAGATTTCGGGGTTGTTTAATAATTCTTTAATGTGTGGCACAAGCACTGTGACTGAGGTTGGCGCTAATGATCTGGTTGTCAATGCGCCATTAAGCCTCAATCCATCCCACTCCCTCCCCCACCCGAGTCCAATTAAGGGCCAGTACACAAAACAAAAGAACGTGGATGTTCAGCAAAATTATGCGCAAGGCATTTAAACACCCAAAATGGAACCTCAGAAATGAACAAACTAAAAAAAACTGAACTATAGTGGGAGTGACGTGTAAAACAACAAAAGCAGGGCCCGGCGGGAATACTTTTTAGGGGCTGATTGCTGAACTGCACTATCTGAATCCAAATTCCAATAACAACAGTGACACGCATCGCATAATTTCCAGCCTCATTTCTGTTTGATTATTTTCGTGGAAACGGCAGACGATTTTTCCGACTGGTGTTCAATCACCACCGATTCGAACTTAAAACTAACGTTTACTTCCACTTAGACGTTGTTTACGACAAACACAAAACCTTAATTACGTTCTTCGAAGTTGTATGACAGTCAGGCAATCCGCCAGAGTTCACATGGTTTTACAGTCGCCAATTTTCAAGGAAATACGAGAAACGCCGATTTGTTATTTCTCTGTCTGGAATTAATCAAGATTTCGGGTCGTTAAATAGAATTTCAACGGCCTTTCCTACGTAATCAAAACGGAAATGACCTATGTAAATAAAAGAATTATAATGAAATGGTAGAAAACAAATAACGCAAAACTTTTGCTCGCACCAGAACAACCAAAATGACCTTTAGCTAAGATGTTTAATGATGTGTGTATTCAGGCCTGATATTAGTAACAGTCATCCTGATTAAGATCTGCATCTGGATTTTAGTGCTTTGGTGTAAAAATTGGGAAATTTAACGAAACATAAAAAAAGTTCCGACAGCCCATCTTAGTGATTAGGGGGAAAAGTTCATATACGATTGAAGTTTTGTTCTTGTATATTTGGTAACAAGTCTGTTCTCCTGACCGGGATTTTTATATTTTAGCAGGAGGAACAGATGTATGATAGAATCTAGATTTGGAGTTTGTTTAACATCTCTGTAACGTGTGGCGCAGTGGTAACCCGGACCACTGATCTGTGACGGAGGTTGGCGCTAATGACCTCGTTGTCGACGTGCCGTTAAGCCACAAATCCCCTGCCCCCTATATATGTAACCACGTATTTCACAAGGTTTTCCTCGTTAACGATTATATCCCATTCGGATTTATTACAATTGCCCATTCTAGTGCCATGACTCCCAAGAAAATGCCATCCCTTCTATTTTGCGTATATCTAGACACACGCTAGTGTGTCGCGCCAAGTTAGGCAACAAACATCACAACAAACATCACATCAATTCAATTGTCGAGGTTGTAAACCATAGCGTCAGCGTCTTATATCCTGAAGCATAGTTGGGCACATTTCAGGTGCTTAGGGAAAAAATAATAATGCGGTACAAAAGCTAAAATTGTGTTGAAATCGAGAGTTATGACTCACCTGACAAAAATTAACTCATGTAGCAATGCCAACTAAGTTGCTTTCAATGCAAAATCTGACCCTCAATAACGTTGTAAATGTATTACTAGTTACTAGCTAGCTACTAGCTAGTCCGCTCATCCCCATGTTAATTTCCATAGGGTGATTATTCATCGATACCGAGATAAGGGAAGGCTTCGAGCTATGAAATTAGACGAATGGGTGCAGTACAAGAAGCAACTGCGTACCTTTTATGGTTTGGAGCCTGGGGGCGTAACGGGAATGACGTGGGAGGGCGCGAAAGTACGAAAATATTGTTATAAGCATTGTTAGTATTGTCGGCATCGTCTCTCATTGGACGGCCAAAGTTCGGACAATGAGAACGTGTATACTGACGTGCGTACCTAGACACACACTAGTGTATCACGACAAATCTAAACAACGTTGCAAAGAAATTGTATTCGCGTCCAATTCACGAAAAATTAACCAACTGTAATAACAAAGCCAAAAACTGGTAAAGAGGCCACCAAGTTGAGAGTGGTTCGGCCCTTCAAAGGAGTGATATGAACACACCAAAACTAACTAAATAAAACAAATTACAACAAAATTAAAACCAAACCATTAACCTATATAAAGCGGTGACTAAGATTAGAATGGTTCGGCCTATAGGCAAAAGATAGTAGCAAATTGTTGAAAACCAATTTCTAGTTGACGTGGCACTTTATTACACATCTGCACGGTAGTGGAGTTGAGTCAATACACAATTTAAAAAAAAGGAATGATATCATATCAAAAAGCAAAACTTGTAAAAGGGGCGGCCAAGTTCCGAATGGTTCGGCCCTTCAAAGGAGTGATATCAACACACCAAAACATTCGCCAAGTTAATCGCACCGAATAATACCTCGGACGTTAAATGAAAACTTGAACATTGCTACCGAAAGTAGCAATTTTCTAGTTTTCATTTAACCTTCTAACTATTAAGCAGTGCGATTAACTTGGCGAATGTTTTGGTGTGTTGATATCACTCCTTTGAAGGGCCGAACCATTCGGAACTTGGCGGTACCTTTTACCAGTTTTGGTTTTTGATATGATTGCATTTATACCTAACAATACGCAACTATTGTTATTATCTTTTCTTTGCTGTAACACCAAAATACGATTCTTTAACTTGGTGATAACTTCGCATTATTGAAGACTTTCACAACCGTTTGGTTCGATGATGCCTTCTAATTTACTATTTCTCTACACCCTTAAATATAAGCACAGGCGTACGCTTCTATGTGCGTAATATTACAATTATGCGAGAAAGCTGATACGAAAAAAAAAATTAAAAGGGTTAAAATTAAAATGATTGGTTTGTGCTTCGTGTCAGTAGCCCAGTAATGTAATAAGATGGAGGGGAGCACATTAAACCTAGGTTTCCCTGTTTAGAGGAGGAGATTAACAAATGAATAATGTAAACTGTAAACCATATTCCTTGGTTTGCGTCGCGTCGTTCGTCGTGTATAGCGCAAGTTTGGTAAGTGACAGTTTAATATTAAAGTATCGTCTAAAAGATATACGGAATTTCCTACTTAAAATCATCTCCCTCAATCCCGATTAGCCTAAAGATTTCGAAAGGACGTTAGTCGGAATTATTTCCTTTTTTCAAATTATAATTGATCCTTAGCACATGAGGCTTGGTTAACAACTCTGTAATGTATGGTGCAGTGGAAACCGGGCTACTGCACTGTGACTGAGGTTGGCGATAATAACCTGGCTGTCGACGCGCTATTAAACCTGAATTCTCCCCCCCCCCTTCCCTGTGGGGCAAGGTAGCCTAATGGTTAGTAGGACCATTTCATCTGCAAGAGGTCCCGGGTTCGATTCTGACCTCAGCCACCCCTGGTATTTTCGGGAAGAGAAGGGCCCTGTGATGCCTCGTGCCCATGTCGATTGTAGCATGTAAAAGACTCTAGATATTTCCGATTGGAATTACCTACCAAAATTGCCCCTCTCTTCTTCAGGCGCCATGGATTCGGCTGGGAGCGCGGCAAACCTACAGCCCCCCCCCCCCCCTTCCCCTTAGCAGTAGACCTTTTTCTAGTGTATCTTTGAGTTCCCTAAGTCAACGATTAACGCAAGAAATATTGTTCCCCGGAAATATTGCATTCCAATGACAATTTTCTAATAAAACCGCTCACTACCTCAATTATGCACGAAGTGCACGTTCTCGAAGAGTGCATAAACGCTTTAAGCAGAAAAAGTAGTTTTCTCTTTTCGTCTCGCACTTTGTAACGGCGCGTGAAAATTGCTGTTACACTTTCTACCACTGTTGTAGCATTTCGAACACAGGTTGCGTTTCGTGTTACAATAAAAAAAACGGAAGGTGAATTTAGTTTATTAGATTGGTTAAAAAGATTGCCTTGTGTAAGAAATTAAAAAGAAATTAGAAAAGAAATTATCTGCCCGTTAGGTCGTACTATATATTGTCCTTTAATTACAGAGTTTACTTGGGACTATGTTCTTCACGCGGTCGACTTAGGAAAGATTCAAGCACTAAAGATTCATTAGAAATGGATCTATTGAAAGGGAAGTTCAACCGACTATTTTCGTTTTTTTGTGTGGAAACTATACCTCGATTATATGAATTCCTTTTGATCCGTTATATGAGACATTTCCCAGAATCATACATACAGTATAACATAAATTCTCGAGGTAAAATTCATCGAAATATTATATATTCCAGTGTCGGTTTAGGGAAAATTCCGCCCGCGGTCGACTTAGGGAAAATTCAAGCATTAAAGATTCATTCGAAATATAGGTCTATAGAAAAAGAAGTTGAACCGACTATTTTGAAATCCTTTTTATCCATTGTGCGAGGTATTTCCCCAGCAGCATACATAACGTAAAATTCTCCAGGTAAAATTTAATACAAAAATACATAGTTAATAAATATTCATTCCTACATGTACGACTTTGCTGTGCACACTCCAGTTGTTCTCTTTTTATTTGTTTTCTGTGCACGACAGCTACAAACCGCACTTTTGTGGCGCCCTGCAACTTGCAAAAGAATTGGCGCCAACCATGTTATTTAGTTGATTGTGCATCTTTGTGCTGTTGGTTGGAACGTGCCAGTTAGTTCGGCCGTTGGCGTCTGCAATCGGCAAGGGTTACATTAAGGTTTCAGACATGCAAGTAGTCTTTTGCAGGTGAAGCCAAGGTATGGCCTACACTCCTGCCGGCCACGAACAGCAGAACAGTCTTTCTCTTGGCGCTGTGCCAAGGCTGCCAATGAATTCCCAGGTCAGACTTCTCTGATTCGCCAGCCGGGGTCAGGGCAGTTTACTTCCGCCGTTACTTTCAGAAGTTGAAACCCAACAACCGACATTGGCCATGTCAAGGAAAAGGAAAACACGTTGCACACTGGGGACATGTACATTTGCTACAAACTAACTTTTGGAATGGAAACAAGTTTGACTGTTACTGGATAGTTTCCCCCGTTGGCGCATTTAAAACTAGCAACAATTACTTAAGCCTAGTTTTGTGATAATGGGTATCCATTGATGGGTATCAGATGATGCATTTGTAGTATCTTTTAAACGGGACGGAAAGCCAGTGGGCTCGAGATTGGTTTAATAAATACGGATGCAAACCTATTTACGTTGCCTTTTGGACTTATATGTCAGACTGCCTCAGCGGGGAATCGAACCCGAGACCTTTGAAATCAAAGGCCAAGGTCCTACCGCTGAACCATACTGACACGACCAAAAGAAACGTCCATCGGCAGCATTTAACAACCACACATATACGTGAAACATACACTTTTCCAATCGTCAATTATTTCACGCTTTCTTGTGTGTTCCTTTCGGGTTCACTGGTGTGTGGCGCGCAAACAAGCGTCCCTCAAGTGACGATTGGAAAAGTGTATGTTTCATGTATATGTGTGCGTGTTAAATGCTGCCTATGGACGTTTCCTTTTGGCCGTGTCAGTATGGTTCAGCGGTAGGACCTTGGCTTTTGATTTCAAACGTCTCGGGTCTGAATCCCCACTGAGGCAGTCTGACATATAAGTCCAAAAGGCAACGTAAATATGTTTGCATCCGTGTTTATTTGCAGTATCTTGACAGGAAGGGGG
>JAHWFP010087720.1:8592-22025 GCA_023313725.1 Lithobius niger | reverse complement strand
CAAAGCACACTAATTGAATTGTCTGTTTCGATAACCCTTTACCTACTGAGTCTGTTTTTGTGATAATACAAGGCAGACTAATCGAATTGTTTGTTTCTTTAACATTTCACATACTGTGGTTATTACTCGTATGACTTTTCTACTGTGGAAAAAAACAACTTTATTTCCCTCCTAGCATGTGTGTTTATGGCCTATAGGTCACAAATGATAGGTTGAATAGCTTTTAAACTCGGCTGGAGCCTTCACCGAGGATTCGCCCCAGGTGAAGTTGGTAGCACTTCCGGCTCACGAGCATACTGGGTTTGATTCCAGTTTTGGTAGTCATCTTTTTTTCTTTTTTAGATTGATGTATCTTGCATCACCAAAAAAGGTTGTTTCTAATGTAGCTGATCTGTTTTGGTATTAAAGGCATTCCGGAAAGTTGATGAAGCAACAATGATGAAAGAAAGGTCTGACACGAATGTATGTTTTATGTAAAATAATTTCTTCAGTCTTTCAATTTAAAAAAATCAGGAACAAAAGATAGATGTTCAGCGGTGATCAGGTACCGCCCTCGTTTTTAAGTCTGCTGCGGGAGTTTACTGGTCACAGGAAACATTGAAAATTACCTAACCACCGTGAAAATTAAGTGCTTATGAATGTATCCTTCTGCAGAAATGGAAAAGCGACGAGCCCCTTGACTGGGCCGCAGATGGCTTCGAGAATGTGCTTGATGTCCAACTGAGGATCAGTGTGCTAGGCCATTGGTCCCAGTAACCTGATGCAGATTTCATGCCCTGACTCTCACGCTTGTCACACGGTGGCACGTACCAGTTTAAATCGAAAGTCAAAATTGAAACTCGTCCGTTTATTGTAGCATCGGATATGTTTGATCAAAAGCAAAATAAATCAGACACAGACAGACAGTCTGTTTCATTTTGCTTTTGGTTTGATGAATTGTCATGTCATACAGTAATTGGAAAAAAACTGGACTTAAGCCTTGAATGGGCACGGCCAAACGGTGCATTTGCCCCAAACATGGAAGAGGAAAACATTACTCAGCAGGTAATTCTTAGTCCATTAAAAAAAAATCGGACGAGAGCCCGTTTTCTTCCCATGTTCCCTTTATGCACATGGCCCGAAATTCGAAAAAAGGGAAAAAAAAACTACCTTTTATTTTCACGGAAGGCACTACAAATTGATCCGAAATTGTGTAAACTCGTTAAATCATCATTAACATAACCTAACCAATTAACTGTCCCAGTATGAAATGCCAAACCACAACCAGTTAACTACCTCAGTATGAAATGCAAAACCCCAAACTTACCTAACCTAACTGACAATAACAACAAAACCACACAAAACCACACTAAACTGACAATAACAACCCGCCTATCGGAACAATCCAATAGAGAGCTTTGTCTTTCGTCTATGAAAATAATAATGTTACGATATTTTGCATAAGCAGTTTATGTATTTCTTTATGAAATTCTTGTTTTCCTTTCCTGATGCTTAGTTAGAGATTTAGAATAAGCTGTTTAGCTAAGCTAGATAGCTATTTACTCTTTCGAGAAATACAATTAGAAAAGGTTAGGAAATGATTTCTCCCCAAGAATTTCAGATTTATGTTAGTTTTAGATTTAGTTCCTCCACTTTTGCCAAATCTAAATACACACATGACAATGATGCTAAAAATTAAGCTTATTTTCACAGATGCGAAATTAAACGAGATAATATAGGCGGGACCTCTTGTAGATGTGGCTACAATGAAACCATGTTATGTTTGATAATGTCATGAGAACAATCAATTGTAATCCCACGTGCTGGATGCATTGTTGGCTTGCAATTTTTAACTGCTTATGCACATAATGCATAAAGCAGTTATTGAAATACAGTCGGGGAGAAAAAGGGGCTTGCGTCGTGAGCTATTGTTAAATGACGTCACGTCCCACTCCTGTCGTTTATTTGAACGGGTCATGCCTATCACCTTTAGCGTCTGGCCAGAAGTGACTGAAATATTAGTCGATTTTTAACGATTTCGATTAGAAGACGTGCCAGCAAATTGTAGGCGTTGTTATTGAAATGTTTATGGTTAAATCGTTTGCATATGAAGGGTTGTACTTCCTTGACTAAAAATTTTTGCAAATTATGTTTCTGTACGAAAAAAAAGTTAAGCCGGAACTAGCCCAGCTTATTTCAGGTTTTGACAACATGCACGGAAAACGGAATTCTATCTGTTGTTGGGCTATTGACAACCACTGGAAAAAAAAATAGCGACTACTTTACGGTTCGCCGGGAAGGTTGTCCTACGATTCTACGCATATTGGCAATTCGGGTAATTATGTGGCTCCTGCTAATCAGGTAATTATTGTATAAGTGATTATTTAGTGTAACAGTTTGTTGTAGATCAATTCGACAAACATGTGAGGCAACGGGATAGTGCATACTAGGTGCGTAGCTAACGGAATAAAGGCAGAATTATAAATTCCTTCCACGATCACTTTCGATAGTAAAATAAACAATAGAGGGAACAAGTTTACTTTACGCGGCTTATGGGAAGAATAATGGCTCCTCACCGATTGATCTCTCGTTGGGCTAGAATGATGAAAAATGATCAACTGAACAATATTTCCCATAAAATTGTTGGGGCAAAGGCTTCGTTTGGCCGTCAGAAATTAAGGAAAGCACTCTTTGCGCTAGCGGACGAGTGGCCGTTTTCTTCCCATGTTCCCAGCTGATATTTTTTCCCGTAAACAGTTTAAATAGGTGGGTTGTTATTGTCGGTTAGATTAGGTTAGGAACCGGCTTTGGCATTTCACTTGAGGTAATGAACTGGTAGGGGTTTGGCGTTTCACTTGCCGGACTTTCGCCCAGTTTCATGCTTTCCGGCGCGGCGCGGTGCTAACTTTGGACTTTACCCACGGCCAAACGGTGCGTTTGCCCCAAAAATGGAAGAGGAAAACATTACTCAGCAGGTAATTTTTAGTCCATTAAAAAAAATCGGACGAGAGCCCGTTTTCTTCCCATGTTTGTTTGAAAAAAAAAACCTACCTTTAATTTTCACGGAAGGCACTACAAATTGATCCCAAATTGCGGAAACTCGTTAAATCATCATTAACATAACCTAACCAATTAACTGTCCCAGTATGAAATGTTAAACCCCAACCAGTTAACTACCTCAGTATGAAATGCCAAACCCCAAACTTACCTAACCTAACCTAGCTGTCAATAACAACAAAACCGCACAACACCACACGAAACTGACAATAACAACCCGCCTATCGGAACTGTTTACGAAAAAAAATATAAGGTGCCCTGCCGGCCCAGCCAGCGAACGCAAACACCGTATAGATGTACGGCTTGTGGCGGTACAAATCTACTGTTTTAAGTCGTTTTAACACATTTACGCGCTCTAAAACCAACTGTCTCTGTATTTAGGAAAGTGTTGGAGCCATTTGGAATCAATATCGTAAGAAGATCGAGCCTGTGCCTTATGTAAACTTTAGCCCAATGGAGAGCTTTGTCTTTGGTCTATGAAAATAATAATGTTGCGATTTTTTGTATAAGCAGGTTATGTATTTCTTTGTGAAATTCTTCTTTAGTTTTTACTTCACTGAGCTCCTGAACCTCCCAACCGACACATCCGCGCATCATTCGCCATTTTTAGATGCCTTTTAGGACTTTTTATTAGTGTGGTGTTCTCCGTGACAATGGGTTCTAACTGTGATAAACTAAGAGGTGGTACAACATGCATAGTAACAACAGCGATTCAAGTGTTGGACAAACAGGCAGCCAAAATATTTGTCCTGGCTGCTACCTTTATAGCAATAACAGGTGACCCATGATGCACTACAGTATTACCCTGAGAGCAACTACGTTAATATGCACACAGCTAGGCTGCAGTGCCACCTAGCAACAAGAAGGTATAATGTGTACAGTACTGGCTAAGGCCTTGGTAAGGTGATTCAAGGATACCACAATTAGAACCTTCACCCTTAACCCTCGTCCCAATTTAAATTCAACCCTGACTTACCCAATGTTTGCGTAAGCGGCATCTCGTCCTTTAAAGCTTATGTTTTACTATTAATTAGCATTTTAACTTAAATTAAGTCTGTAGTATTGGCTTTTAGCCAAAACCTATACTGAAGCCAAACGTCAAAATTCATTCTTCTTGCACCCTTTTGTGTATCGAACCTGCAATTAAAGTGCGCCAATAAATTCGCCGTTATGAATCTGAACCACTTTTGGGGTAACATTATTCCATCTGAGGTTTATGGAAGCTTTGAACGTTTGGATTTGAACCAAACCCCCCCCCCCTCCCCATTTCCAGTGTAGCAACCATCACTCTAAAACTCCCATCCTCTTTTCGTCCCGTCTTTCATGTTGTGCACCGCATCAAGTAAACGTCGAAGCCGAGTTCCCAACACTAGTACATACTTTGTGCAGCAGCAGTACACGTTCTGTACAAAGAATGTTTACTGCCGCTGTACAAACTGTATAGTGCTGTGTTGTACTAGTCTGAGCTCTGGTGCATAGAAATTGTGTACTGTCAGTGAACACCGTCTTCAGAGAATGCCCAACAGTTAGTCGCTGCCATTTTCTCTACAGTGGCATCGCTCTAACCCTCTTTTGTCGCAGTTATTTTGAGCATTGTAGATTATTCTTTGCAGTGACCATCATTCCCCACTTCCTTCACGTTTGCTTTAATTTATCTAGTATTTTGCCTCATCCGACATTACCTGCAGGCATATAACACCGTCTGTCCAACGTGTAGTTAACTCATTCGTACAACCATTAACCCGTTAACGTAGGACGACGCCGAGTTCTGAAAACAGAAGTCAGGGCGCCATAAAAGCAAAGCTGCAGTCGCTATTTTTCCTGTTGACTTTATTCCCCATCTCCGCAGGTATAACGATCCATTAATAGCCCTTGGCAGTTTGGGCGTTTTACGAACGAGCGAGGGAGGGACGACCGAACACATAGGCGACAAAAGACAGGGGGATTGGGGGGGGGGGAGGGGAGCTGGGTTGAAAATGGAACTTTGCTGCCTCGTTTTTTTCTTTTTTCATTGTCGAGCAGCAACCAATGAGATGGTGGTAACTTAGCCGCGATCGACGTCATCTTTTCTGACAATAAACGTCACTCAGACGGCTTGAAGCGCCATCGTGTGCCAGCTGCGCGCATTTTATGAGGCTCATAGTCCTTCTTAATTGGCACCGTCCGTCATATATGCCGGAGGCAAGCTCTAGGAACCTTGTGGACTCACTCGCTCTGGCTGTGAACAGAGAGAAAGAGAGAGAGCATCATGGAGGAGGATGCAGACACATTGCAACTGTGACGTCACAGGCCTCGACGTTTAATTGCATAATCAATGTACGTAGCTTTATTAACTTTGGAACAGTAAATGACGAGGTACTGGCTCCTAATTGGTGACTTGCTACGACGCTAATACAAGACGGTAGACGACGACGACGACGGTGGCAACAGAGACGCTGGCACAAATAGGCTTAAGAACGTGTCAGGCATCTTTCTTTGTTAAACTTATGCAAGACGCTCTTGTTCCCTCTCATGTCGTCCGTCGCCTTTCTTATCTTGACTGCCTTGTGTTTGTTTTTTATACGTCAAGAAAGGTTTCAGACTTGTAAAGTGGCCGAAAATTAATAAAGCCTCGTTCCTTTTACTATGCTTTGGCGGTACTTCACGTGTCGGGCAGTGACTGAGATAAAGAATTGTTTCCTGTTACACCTCCTCCCTCCCCCTAAGGTTGAAACAGACTGCAGACAAAGTTAGGACAAAAACTGAAAATGTTTAAGATCTTGAATTTGGATTGTTGTTTGAATTCTGAAGGAAATTTGTTAATGAAGGCGAGAAAGACAGCCTTTTTGCATATTAAAGGAGAAACTTATCCTACCCCCAAGAGAGTATTTTTGCCACACTTGTCGTTACTTGTGGCACCACAATGGCCGCTTCAATTTAGGTTCCTATCTGTCAACCCTCCAGCTTTCCATAACTACCCTACTAGGTTAGCTTGTTTATATTGTACTTAATTGTATGCCATATACATTATACTTCCTGTCACATGACAATGCTTGTAACTGTGTATATAACCCCTGCACACAGGAAGTAAAGCTGTCTCTCCAGTGGTAGCTTACACCAAGGTTGTTTGTCATTTATTACTTATGCCATAGGTTATCCACGCAGTAGTAGGACCCAGTTCCTACATACACTTCACAGGCATTGTGGTGTCATGTCATGTCATGGTTATGATCAGGGCGAATTGACACGTTACGTTTTCTTAATTTTGTTAATTCCAGATTTGACCAAGCTAAATATTATGATTTAGTGTTTGCAATTATCTTACCATTTTTCATGTATTTTATCATATCTTATATCTTATCTTACCATGTGTTATCTCCACGTCTTATCTTATATCTCATCTCTTATACTTTGATGAGGTGGTTTATCATGTGTTTATGTGTATTTAAGGACCACGAAGAAACCACGAAGGACCACGAAGAAACAATTGCGGAACAATAGCAGGAAATTGGACATTGTACGCCAACAATTAACATCGAAGGTCGGCTTGAACTATTGTTCAGGGAGGGGTTAAATTTCACTTTTTCGGTGGTTATAAAAGTAAATCAAGGCGATAAACGTTCAGGCTAATCAGTTTAATTAATTACGATTTTTTGCTATCTTTCTCCGGTATCTCGCTTGTCCACTTCCATAGGACGTGTTGTTTAAACTAACTTCAGAATTTTCTGACGTCTTTCTTCTGTCCATAAGTAATATACTTCCATATGAGGTGCTTTTTTTCGATTTTTTGATTCATTTTCCTACATCTAGATGCTCCTCTTCCTCAGGAGGTGTTGTTTAAACTAATTTCCGATTTTTTGGACGCCCTGCTCCAGTTTCTAGTCCTATAGGTGGTTATAAAAGTAAAACAAGACGACAAAAACTATAATCTATGTAATTTACGATGTTTGGCCACCTATCTCCTCCAGTATCAAGGTTCTCTACTTTCAAAGGTGTTGTTTAAACTAATTTCCAATTTTTTTTATGCCTTTTTCCACTCCACATCATATCTACTCCCATAGGAGATGTTGTTTAAACAAATTTTCGATTTTTTTTATGCCCGTCTTCAGTTCATAGGTAATCTACTCCATAGGAGGTGTTGTTTAGACCATTTTTGTTGATTTGTTGTTGTTGTTGTTGTTGTGTTTCTCTAGTCCCTAGGTTCACGGGTAATTTACTTCCATTTGTTTAAACGAATTTTCAGATTTTTTGCAGTTTTTCTCTAGTCTCTAGGTGCTCCACTTCCATAGGAGATGTTGTTTAAAGAAAGTTTCTATTTTTTGACCCCATTCTCCAGTCAACAGGTAATCTACTTTCATAGGGGGTATTATTAAAATAATTTTCTGATTTTTTGCCGTCTTTCGCTAGTCCCTATGGTGCTCATAAGAGGTGTTGTAAGTAATTTTCGATTTTGTTGACTCCATTCTCCAGGGTCTAAGTGCTCTAGTTTCATACGATGTGTTGTTTAAACTAATTTCCGATTTTTTGGCTTCTTACTGACTCAAGGTGCTGTACTTCCTGAGAAGGTGTTCTTAGACAAACTAATCAATAAACACCCTGCAGGATTTCAAACTTCCACATTATTTTACCTGCATAAATTTAAGAAAAATACGAAATATGTTGATGGGAAATAATATGTAATAGGGAACTATAAAACTTTAAAATTCCTGGAAACTTATGACATTTGAAAATTCCTGTTTGCGCAAGTCACCCATATATGCAGCGATTGTAATATTCAAAATTATTATTTTGTATTTTGTGCCCCAAATTGAGTTCGACTGGCGTTGATTATCATGCAGGTGAATTCAGTTTTCCTTAACGAGTAATAAAAATAGGTGCCTCGTTTCCAGAAACAATTTTCTGATTTTTTGCCACCTTTCTATAGTGCTTAGGTGATCTACTTCCATAGGAGGTGTTGTTTAAACCAAGTTTCTGATTTTTTTGCCGTCTTTCTCTAGTCTGTAGGTGCTCCACTTGCATAGGAGGTGTTGTTCAAAGTTTTTCGAATTTTTGTCTCCTTTCTCCAGTCCACAGGTCATCTATACTTCCATAGGAGGTGTTGTTTAAACCAAGTTTGATTTTTTTTTGCGATCTTTCTCTAGTCTGCAGGTGCTCCACTTGCATAGAAGGTTTTGTTCAAAGTTTTTCGATTTTTTGACACCATTCTCCAGTCCACAGGTCATCTACTTCCATAGGAGGTGTTGTTTAACAAATTTTCGGCTTTTTTTTTTATGACTTTCTCCAGTCCACAGGTAATATACTCCATAGGCGGTATTGTATAAACCAATTTTTTGATTTGTTGCTGGCTTTCTTTAGTTCCTAGGTGCTCTACTTCCACGGGACGTGTTCTTAGACAAACTAATCAATAAACACGCCACATGATTTCAAAGATCTAGGCCTATACATTATTTTATTTGCATCAATTTAAGAAAAATATGAACTCTGCTGCTGGGGAAATAATACGTAGTGCTAATATTCAAAATTATAATTTTGTATAAATTTGTGCTCCAAATTGGGTTCGACTGTCGTTGATTACATCCAGGTGAATTCCGCTTTACTTAACGGGTAATAAAAATAGGATGCCGAATTTCCAGAACCTTAATGTAATTACACATCTCCTTTGAACAGAGCTTCCACTTTTGCGATATTGACGGGTAAGCTTTACCTACGCCGACGGGGAAATCAAATCAAATGAAGGATGACACCGGCCCTCCTACCTTAACTTCATTTTCACCATATCCGCTCGTTTGCCTTTGCAAATTCAACACCTTAATTTGCAGCACCAATAATTACGCGGCAGAGATTGGCTGACGGATATTTGTATTTCATCACAAGAAAATGACGAAATTAATTAGGTTACCCCTTCGTCGTCGGCGGGTATTGATCTTGTGACTGTTCCGGGTGCCATTGTGCGGGGTCATTGTGATTCATTTTCCGACTTTTTACAAAAGGCCAATAATCTATTTACCTGAGAGAGTCATGCGAGATAATTGAAACTTTACACAACTGCAAGTTTCAGATTTTTTCCCCTTTGCCACCGTGAATTAAACATTTCACGTTATTTTATCGTTCAATGAACGCGCTCTCATCCGAAAAGAAAGAAGAATTTAGGTTTTAATGCATAGAAAAACAACAGTCTGCTGTACTATCGAAACCCTTCTTTAGCTAACGACGAAAAAAGCCAGGAAAGTTGTATAATAATAATAATATTAATATAGGTTTGTTGCAAACGCAACCGGAGCGACAAGGACTGGGTCGTCACTGACTGCCGTCCGATGTTAAAACTAAAAAAATTACAAATTATAAAAGTTTAACAGTGAAAAGTTTAAAACAAGGACGATGACTCGGCTGCAGTGGAAGGGTTGAAGGTATGGGGTTGGGGTGACGAATGCCTTACCACCAAGGTTAGACCTACCAGGGACGACAATGGTCCCCGATGGCATCGCCAAACGTGAGGGACAAGTGCAGGGAAAAGCCGGGTAACGTTGTCAATGTTTCTTTAAAAATAAAAAATAAATATAATGCATCGTAGATAATAAAAATAATAAAACAATGAAATGCATGAAACTGGTGTAGTGAAAGTTAAAAACTGAAGTGGGAAGTAAAACTAGAGCTATATACAATTTAAAAAGATGTGTATAATAATAATAATATTCATTTGCACAATAGCAAAGGGCTTGGTAGAGCATTTCACGTATAACAAACTAGCTCAGATCACAAATTAATTTGTTCGTCATAAAAATACAAAAATACATAAAAAACAATAAAAACCAATAAACATTAAAAAACGTTAAACAAAACATTGTATAGGGTCTAATTACATAACTATAATACTCAATGCAGGAAATCGGTGAGGCAAACAGCCTTCAGACGTATTTTAAATGAAGTGAGTGTATTTGCCTCAACCACAGTTGCTGGTAATTTATTCCAGCTGTTAACTACCCGGCTGCTGAAAACAAATTTTCTAGTATTGACCCTGAAGGGATTTGCAACCAACTTGCAGGAGTGCCCCCTCGTTCGATCATCGGAATGAAGCTCAAAGAAAAAAGTGGAATCAACACCAAGGTGACCATGTAGAACTCTAGGTTTATTCGAGTGCCACGCAGTAGCCTTAAATAGATTTTATTTCAGTGGTTCAGGATGCACTAGGAATAGTTGATGCCATTGGCTTGCACGGGGGGGGGGGGGGGATGAGGGAACAGGAGGGCATTACCCCGGCCCGTATTGGAAAAAAATACCCGTTTTGCCCTTTTTTGGAAAAAAATACGCCCTGTTCTGGTTTTCCGAACTGACAATGCCGGCGATGCAGCTAACGGAAGGGCCTAGAGACCCCAAAAGGGCAAAAAAAGAAGGAACGGAAAGGGTCAGAAACGGGCGTAAAAGGGTAAAAAAGACGATGACAAGCTAAAAAGAGTGCCAAAAATTAGTCCCCAGAAAAACAGCTTTCCAAAGTACCCTTTAACCATAACACTTGTCCCTGCCCTCTCGGAAGTCTGTGCACGCTACTGGTTGTTGCTGGTATAAGGTCTAGCTCCCAAAGTGTTCCCCACAAGTAGAGGTGGGCGCGGGTCGGGTAAACCGCGGTTCGATGCAGTTCGGGTCGGTTCCGGGTCGGGTCGGTTCCAAAAAAAATAATAACTGCGGTTTGCGGGCAGCTGCGGGTCTGAAAAATAAAATTACGTGCGGTTTCGGGTAAACCGCGGGTGAACCGCAGGTAAAATAAATAACCGCTGATAACCGCGTGTCATAGAAAATGCGAAACAATCGTGGCTATTGGATTTTTTTTTTTCCATGCTTCCCTTCACCATGACGGCAAGGCCAATTGAGGTAGAAAATGCAAGACCCGAAACCGAAACTTCAGTGCGCCGTCAATAGCAAATTAAACCGTACAAACAGCAAATGCACGCTTGAAGAGGAAGAAGGGACGCACGCTGGCATGACGTTTTAAAACTTATTTTTAACTAACTAAAAAAAAATCCAAAAAATAGTAATCAACTCAAGAACAAGAACGGCGTTTGTTGATTTATAACAATGGCTTCGTGTGGCTTTCTTTTGTTTCCAACATTTTTTTAATGTCCAAAGTATTATTCGGTGCGATTAACTTGGCGAATGTTTTGGTGTGTTGATATCACTCTTTTGAATGGCCGAACCATTCGGAACTTGGCGGTCCCTTTTACCAGTTTTGCTTTTCGATACGATATCACTTCTTTTTTTTTTTTTTTAATTGTGCATTAGACTCAACTCAACTAGTCTGCATATGTGTGATAATTTGCACGTCAACAATATTTGAATGGTCATTTTTCCAATATTTTAAATTCATATTACTCCTTTGAGAGGCCAAACTATTCTCAACTTGGTGGCCTCTTTACCAATTTTTGGTTTTGATGAGCAATTTACGTGCACGAGAAACATGTAACCAATTTTGGTGTACGAGAACTCTTTTGCTACCCTGTGCTCCTCGCTTGGGTGTGTGGGAAGTACAATTGTTTGAGAGCAAAAATGAAACGATCCGGGTTTTCGCTTAAATCTTGCAGTTTAATTCAAAATGACATGAAGTCTCTATATAATTCCTCAAAATTGGGCGAGCGACATGATTAACTGACTTATTTATTTCTTAAAGCGGGCTTCGTGAACTCAAATGAAATGTTTCAAATAAAAAGCCATGCACAATTGTCTCTTTGACAAGTGAACAATCCTCTGTTTACTAATAGCTGCATTTTACACATCAAGTATGGCAGCCCAAAAAGTGACAAGTGTGGATGAATCCTATGAGCAAATGGTTTTAAACCCAACTAATTCTCAGTTTACTTATAACTGAAAAAATGAAATGGAAAAATTTGCACACCCATTTTTACGGAAAATTAAGAGGAGAATTTGTGACTGAGACCCCTTCTGAAACTTCATAGATTCATTCCTATTGGTTCCGTCCAAGTTTATAGAGAGCGCCATGAACTTTATGTGAGAATTTCTACTCAGTTTTCATCCTAAAATTAGACTAAATTAAACTAAAGTAGCTTGTAGTTAATTATTATTTAGTTTAGCTTAGTTGTAATTTTGTTTACTTTAGATTTGGGCTGAAAAACGAGCAAATATTACCACACTGGACGCGTGGCGTCCTCTGAAAACTCGGATGGAACTAATACGAATGAATGTTACACGTTTCAGTAGGGACTCTTTACAGTTACAAATTCTCCTCCCCAACCCTATACATTCGTGACATTACCTACCTTCTAAACACCGTTAGCCATTATGTCACCGTTTGCGTGTGAATCATCATTTCAGAACAATCGTTCTGAATACTCAGAATCAGAACGTAAAGCACAATCCGTTACCTCTTATGATGAACATTGCATACCAACCTTAAAGCCAACTGAGAAATAGCTGGCGGGCAGCACCTTCTGCAATCTGGGTAATGATCAACACAGGAACACACAAGGCAGCGGACACACAATTTACCAGAACGTGTTGTCTGGAGACTGGTTACCAGCTGGTCCTTTTTAGCCCGAAATTTACTAGGCGTAAATCACGACGACGTGAATATTACGACTAGGCCACATTTATGCAACGAAACCTTCGTGGTCGCCGAACGCTGTTTGCTAGTCAACCGTTATTTATTTCCGATTAGTTTCCAGTTTCTACCTAATAAGTGCGGCAATACATAAAAAAAATTAAATGTACAGGGTGGTCCATAAAAATCTGACGACCCAACAATTTCTAAGTCCAACTTTTCTAGTTAGCACCCCTCAGAACTAGGAGAGGACAGAAATCTTCCCGTTTCATTAGCTTCGATTTCTGTCCCCTCCTGGTTCTGAGGGGTGCTAACTAGAAAATTTGGACTTAGAAAATGTTGGGTCGTCAGTTTTTTGTGGACCACCATGTATTATAAATAACAACTAGTTGTGCCCGTGCGCATGCTGCGCACCCCCGCCTCCTCCAGGTGTTTGGTCTTTGGTTTTAAATTTATCAAACCGAAGACCGAACATGTGAATGGCTCCCACATATGCCCTCTCCCCCACAATTACTTTAACCCCCAATCCCCACACTCCTACCCCCTCCCCCCATACACGCTTGCCCGTTTCCCTCTCCCCGAAAACATCGCCCTGTGACATTCTCCCTTTGATGCAGCCTCGGAAAGTTCGCTGGCATGTGTTTGACTGAAGGCTAAAAAAAACCCTATCACTGAGAAATCCAGCATTCATAAGCAACTAATCCCATGTTTAAGTTAATCCTTTGAAACAATTCATTCGGTAGCGCGCATTGCCCGCCACACAGACTTGCCCTGGCACTCTTTCCCGCACCCCCCGAAAACGCCGCCCCGTGACATTTCCCCTTTGGTGCAGCTCCGGAAAAGTCGGATGCGTATGTTTGACTGAAGGCTA
>JAHWFP010087719.1:0-28045 GCA_023313725.1 Lithobius niger | reverse complement strand
AACTGTGGACGGTTGATCATAAGAAACATACTGTCAGATAGACTACTATCAGTTGCGGCTGTTTAGTCTTGCGGGTGTCTCCGGGAGCACTCATGATTTACTTTTTCTAATGTGAAAATTTAACTTTTATTCAAACCAAGTGTGTTTGTCTGATTTTGTGAATTACCAAAGTGTATATTCAAACTTGCTACTTTATGTAAATGTAAACTTGTTGCCTATTTAAATAATTGGTATTCAAAAGCTTTTAGAAGCAAACTATAATGTAAAGTGTTTTCATTCTCTGTCGCAAAAATAAAACCAGGAGTTTTAAGCTTCAGTCGTTTGCTAGACTTGATTAATTGTATTCTAGTGTAAAATTAAATATGTAGCCCATCTTTAGATTTTAGCTAGTTAAACAGTTAAATCCACCGTTGGTGGCAGCGATACCGACAGTTTAAGGTTAGGCCCCTTTAATTAGGACCGGCGCTTCATCCCCCATGCTGGGACAGTGTCCATGCTGTGTTGAATAACGTAAAAAGTCGTCATTAACACCGATTAACCTCAAGCTGAAACTCCACGTACACCAGGGAAACCGGGGGCGTTACAAGCACCTAAGCCGTCGTAGCGTCCGCCGTTACAAAGGCCAAGTTAATCATGAAAACATCGACTGTAAATTTTATTATTAGCGGCTGCAATAATATTTCACAAATGTTCATGCGTTCTAGCATTCAGGGAAAAAGCTGGTATATTTAACCTTTTATTTTATTTTAATTGGGCAACAGTTTAGCAAAAACTAGGTCTCTAAACACTACTGAACTCGGCAAAACCTTCCTTCGAATTTTACCGGACATTTTTTTTCCAAAAGTGTTTATCTTGTATTTTTTTCAGAGCTTCGACCGTGGTAACGTTCCTACTATTAAATTTCACGTTTGTAAAAAGATTCGAGCTGAACACTTCATCCCCCCCCCCCTCCTTCAATAGTTGCGATACATAATATCGTAGTTTTTATTTATAGACCTATTCACGTTGTTATGAGTTTCAAACTCACTTGCACTTTCAAAACATGGCCTCTAACGCTCCCAAGTCAGCAATTCCCTTTGTCAATGCAGTCTCACCAATTCCCTTCCAATCAAAACACTGCATTCAATTCCCCCTCCACTCAGAGTGCTCAGCTACCCTGCCCGTCCGCGCCATCATGCCCACTTCCGGTAGTAACAGCCCGGCCGGTTTTGGTCAAATCTCTCCTCCTCAAGGCGTCCGTCAGGATTCACAATTATGGGTAGTTAAAACCATCGGCATTTTCTGGTCTCCCCTCCCATAACTTAAGGGTTTAAGGGTCCCCTTTCTAAAAACCGGATTTCTTTCTGTTTGTTTTACAAAATGTAATCAAGCATTTATTTTGAGATCACCAAAGTCCTGTGGCATAATTACAGAAGCACAGACTTCGATGGTTGGGCCCTGATTATTGCTAGCTTGACTCAATGTGAATAAGTAGATTTGATCTTGTGCAAGATGCCTTGAAACATAATCTTAAACTAAGACTAAGATTGAAATTGTGAGGTACTTTTTCTAACTTAGAGGTGTTTAGGTAACACCAAAGAACATTTTCTATTCGAAATTGTAAGTGTGAATTTTACTTTTAAATTCGTTGCCGATAATTTTTTATGTAAAAATTACTTGTGTGCTTTTATTCAAAGCTAATTTGTAGACTAGTTGCCCTGTAAAGTGTTTCTTTCCCCAGTTTATTAAAACGTAGAGTTTTAAACTCAGTTGCTTCTAGAGAGATTTAATTTGCTAGTGTTTTAACTAAAAACAACTCTTTTTATTTAAAGCCTAAGGTTAGCAATTAAACCACCCACCTGGTGGCAGTGAACCAAAACTATTAGATAGTACTAAAACTTTAAATAGGACGTAGACGCTCTATTCCTAACCGTGCAGTAGTGACTGCTATGCTTGTTTTCACCGCAAAAGTAAAAACGGCCACCCGAAGTACTTCTAATTTTCCCGAGACCACACCAGATGTCGGTGCAGAACAGTAGGCACCTCTAGGACCTGTGAGCACCGCTACACCACCCAAAACCAAAACTGGTAGAAAAACCCCCTAAGTTTCCAAAAACGACCGGCCTTTGAAGGTAGTGATATCATTCAACCAGGGAAAGGCTGCCAAGGTCTATTAGCCAAGTTAATTGCACCGACTGATAGTTCGAAATTTACCTGAAAACTTGAAGATCTTCAAGTTTTCATTTAACGTCCAAAGTATTCTTCGGTGCAATTAACTTGGCTAATAGGATTGACCTTGGCGGCCTTTCCCTGGTTGAATGATATCACTACCTTCGAAGGCAGTTTTGGTTTTGGGTGGATATCACATGTAAACGTGGTCTTGTATTAGACATTCGTGGTGAGGACACCTCAACACCGCCGAGCCAAAAACCTGAGGACAGAACTCTTCATTTCAAGAAGAACATCGTCTTTATGGCGATCCCACTTTAAAAATCGCCAAAATTGTACATTTTGTATTTTATTCTTTCAGGCATAAAGCCAACAACACTAGCTTAGTTGTGTTTTAGGAGGGGCTTCCACTTCGATGGTACTTAACCTCACATACATGTAAAACACACGATATTTTTATTCTTAAAACAGGTGACGACTTACTTTAATTATGAAAAATGTCCGACGTTAAAATCACTTGTCTGCTTCTGCAAACAACTAAAATCTAACCTAAATGCGGTATAGCATATTTAAAACTAAGCTGGTATATTTAATCTTTTGATTTTTGCACTAAAAACACTTTGGTAAACTTAACTTCTTGCCATGAACCCTACCGGAGCTCAAACTTTTATGTTTGTTTATTTTAACGAACCCAGTGTTTATTAACGTGTTTATGTTTTTAGCATCTCCATTCAAACTCCGACCGTAGCTAACCTCTAAAAACGAAAACAAACTAGCTTTCCTTTGATAAAATCATGCCTTATTATTAGCAGTTTGTTGCCCAAAGTCAAATAATAAATCCAAGCTAACACTTCGTTTCCTCTCCCCCCCCCCCTCCTTCAATAGTTGCGATACGTAATATCGTAGTTTTATTTTTATAGGCCTAAATTCACGTTGTTATGAGTTTAAACCTCACTTGCACTTCCAAGCCAGGCCTCTAACGCTCCCAAGTCGGCAATTCCCTTTGTCAATGCTGCCTCTCCAATTCCCTTCCAACCAAAACACTGCATTCAATTTCCCCTCCACTCAGAGCGCTCAGCTACCCTGCCCGTCCGCGCCGTCATGCCCACTTCCGGTAGTGACAGCCCGGCCCGTTTTGGTCAGTCTCTCCTCCTCCAAGAGTTCCCCATTCCACCCCTCCGTCGCTCTCCTACACGTCCGCGCCTTCCCTCTACCTGCCAGCCAGGCAGAAGGCATAAAAACTCAGACCCAGGAGATTTCGTTAGCGCAGCTCAGGAATCTCAAAGCTAGATGTCGCTACGCCGGTCGGGAGTGGAGATGCCGCGGTCCGATTGTTGGCATCCCGGGCAAAGGTAGTGGGTTCGTATGAAACTTAGCTTAACTTAAAAGTTTATTTTTTGGACTTATACGTCAAAATTTATAGTTCAACTTTAACCTAAACTTCGTAGCTTTGAATGTAACTTATGGTGCGTTAAGCCAAAGGGCATTTTCGGACGTTAACGACCATAACATAAGGGTTCACGGTCTCTTCCTAAAAACCAGCTTTTATTTCACCTTTTTTCATTATTCTAACATAATGTAAACAAAGACCGTTGGGTCAATCAAATTTACAGAAGCATAGTACTTCATTGAGCGTACATCCCTTTTCTAATGTGAATTCCGATGGGGACGGTTTGATCTTTTGGGTGTTCCCTTTTGAAACAAAACTCTAAAACCAGGGCTACTATTATAAGTCAGCCGAGGCTGTTAGTAATTTAGAGGGCTCTTTTGCGAAAACCCCGTTGCCTAAAATCGCTGTTTCTATTTTGAAATTGTTTTGTGATCTAAACCCAAGTTCTTGTATGCGAATTTTAATGTAAATTCAAGTATCGTTTTGAATCTAAAAACTAAATTGTTCATTGGTAAACCAAATGTAAAGTGAGATCTTTTTAACATGTTTGTTTAAAAAGAAAACCAGGAGTTTTAAACGCCCGTTGGTTTAATAGTTCGTTGATTGCTGGAAGTTAGTATTTAAGACAATTCTCTTCAAATATAACTTATCTAATCTTTTCCCACCTTGGTGGCAGCGTTACCCGTTATTTAATCACTAGTTAGGTCTTAGATTAGGACTTCAATGCTCCATTCCCTACACCGGGACAGTAGCAGTTGTGCTGTTTAACAGAAAAAGTACGCAAAAGCAACACTGAGTGATTGATAGTAAGATCCAGTTACACCATGCGACCGGCGATGTTACAAGCACCTACTCCATCGTAGCATCCGCCGTTACAAATGGTGGCAGCGGTGGGATGAACAGGTGCTGTTCCTACAAGCGTTTCCCCCCTGCCATGCTACTATGCCATTTGTGTTGGAACAATTCTTCAACAAGATGTACGTGACTCCGACATTATAGTCACAAGAAGTAGATGTCAGCATTGCAGTTAAAATCAATGCAACCCGAGATGTCAGCACTGACGACAACAACAGTGCAAACCATCAGCTCCAGCAACAATACCAGTTCCGGACCCAGGAAGCAAGAATAGCAGTCCCCCCCTCCTCACGACTTGGAAATCAACAAGCCGTGGACCAACAGCTGCGAGGAGGATTTGGCCGATTCCAGGACGCAAAGCTCCGTAGCAGTATTCAGTGGCCCTTGGACAACGCCAACCATCGTTCCAGTGCAGTAGTCCTCGACTAGAGACGTTCTACTACAGTGTGCAAGCCTATTCATCGTCAGGTGGGAAATTTAGATTGGACTTGACTGACCGCACAGTGATTGTGTACGGGGTAAATGTGCATAGGATATGCTTAAGGCCGCCAAGCCGAGTGTTATGGTTAAGAGCCTTTTAGGTATTTTAATTGTTTATACACCTGAGTGCTAGGGGTCTAAAATAAGTGTATTTCTTGCTAAAACTTACGGTAGTTGGGAGAGAAGTGTTTTAAATAACTCGCTCTGCTCAATTTAAAGTAAATTAATTTGCGGCTGCATTTTAATGGTGAAGTTTCATTTATAAGAGTTTTATTTTGAAGCTTGAAGTTAAAAATGTCCAACATGGATGATTTTGAAGATGTCATTAAAGACATTCAGTACAAAGACCTCAAAAAGGCCTGTTTAAAATTAGGCCTTACCGTAACTGAAACGAGTCCGTGACTATTTTGAAAATTGCCGTCGAGGAAGAAAAAATTTCCATAGACGACCTCTCTGACGAACTAGCCCCGGCTATAGAAAAGAGAGAGGCTACTCTACAAAAGAAAGAATTAGCAGCCGAAGAGCAAGAGCTTTCACTTAAAGCTGAAGAATTAAGATTAAGAGCACTCGAAATGGCGGATTTAGATAAACGCCGAGCTCATGACGCAGCCAATGCGGACAGACGCATGGCTCACGAATTAGCCTTACGGGACCCAAGAGGCCCAAATCAGGGATAGAGACGCTCTATTAAAGGAGCAAGAAGCACAAATTAGCGAACGCGCTAGTGCTCGAGAACTATTAAAATTAGACAAGCAGATCGAACTAGCAAGGCTAACGGCTGCAAATCTTAATAATAGTTCAAACCCCAGTAGTGGTACTACAACTCCTACTCCCAGTGTCACGGTAAATAAACCGGGTAAAATTGCTGACGCTGTCAGACTTGTAAATAAGTGGACTTTCAAATCGGAAATCAATAGCTTTTTAAAAATCTTTGAAAATACTATGGAAACCCAGGGTATAGACAAAACTGAATGAGTCGTCGGACTCCAACATCTCTTAGGAGAAATTTTGATTAAAGTGTGTGATCAAATGTCAGTTTTAGAAATGCACGATTATGAGCTAGTCAAAAATAAGTTACTAGTAACGTTTGTTCAAACTAAAGAGTCGGTTCAAACCCAGTTTCGTACCCTTGAACGTGAACCAGAACAGTTGTTCCACGAACATGTGTTTGAGTTAGAAACCCTATTTTCCAGATGGGTATCGTTAGCTAAAGTAAATAACAGCTACGACAAGTTGGCTAATTTAATCCTACTTGAGCAATTCACCAAATCGTGTCCTATTGCACTGTGCAAGTGGTTGCCGGACCAGATTAGATCTGGGACGTTACAAGAAGCAGCCAAACTCTGTGATGAGTTTACAACCAGAAATAAACAGTTCTCATTCGCAGACTCCGACTCACTGTGTTACCTATTTTATACAAATGGGATATCCTCTTGCTGTCGGCACCTTGTCATCTAACTTAATGTGCATACAATTCAATTATAATTTATGCAAATTTTACGTCACCTGACCCCACTCTCTACTCCCCCTATCGCCCCATTCCTATCCACTGTTCTTTTGCCGACGGCACAAGTCGGACGTGTTTGTAAGCTGGTGCTTCCAATTCGGTTGATGGTGCGTTTCCGTCTAGCAGCGTTTATGGGAATTGGTCGAGTTGCAGAAAACGCCGTAAGTTGGACTAATTAATTTGTTCTGTGGAACATGAAATGAATAATTTTTAAATCTTAGCCGCCTTAATTTTAATTGTTTCAATCTTGACCGCCTTACAGTAAAACTGAAAATTAACGACGGAATGTGGCGAAATACTACAAACAGGGAGGCCTGATTGCAGCGAATAGCGTTTCGCTAATTGAAGAAAACGATTTAATATGCGGTAGCCTTCGAGGCGCTAAGTTGCGAGACTTGTTGAGAGATGAGGCAAGAGAGGCCCGAGAGAGAGATTTAAAAAGAGTTAGTCGAAATAAGTATGAGAATGTGAAGTGAGAAAACGATAACTCTATATGAATGTAGCGAGAAAAAGGGTACACGATACCCTCGAGGTTAAACGATAACCCCGTGATGTGTGTATCGAGAATGTAAAGGCTTCTGAATTGTGGCATGTAAATGAGTTTCGGAGATGCCTTGAGAGTTACACGATAACTCGTAGAGTGTTATACGATAGCGCTGGGCGAAAAAATGGCGTACGCATAAGTGTTTTAAAACTTGTTATTTGCGGAACGTTGACGATGGCGGCGTACGAACTATGAATGGGAAAACACTGTGCGTGGCGGGCGATGCCATGTTTCCTGCTGCTCCGGGGGAGTACGGCAGTGATGGATAGATAGTGACGGTGTGAGAGCGCTGTGGTCGAGTTTGTACGCATGAAGTTGAAAAATATCATGTTCAATGTCGAACGTAATTGTGAGTGACCATGGTTGATTGTGATGGCGAGAAACCTGGTGTAATAAATACCTTTGGTGTTCTGTTGGTAAACAACGCACGTTCCAGAGGCAAGTGTGCCAGATGGGGCCGAGTGAGGTTAAGGCCTAACAGGCGGCAGCGATTAGGCTTACGGGCAATGGAGCCGATCGGTCTCGCATTACGATGTAGTAAGGCAGTAATTGAAATAATGCAGTAATTGTGAGACGAATTGGATTTGTGCGAAGTGCTTCGAGAATAAATTTGAATATGAAATTTGAATACGAAATTGAAATGTTGAAGCGACCACGAGGGTGGTCAGGCAATATTGGTCACGTCATTTTAGTTTGTACTGCCTGCGGGACACTTCGCCTATTTTTATAAATAAATAAATAAATGAATGCGATGCTGGCCTAAAGAGAGAAGAATACATGTTTACCTGTTGGGTGAGTTTGAGAATGGTGGTGCGCTGCTAAGCGCTGTGAAACTTGAGACGTGCCCTGCGCATTACGAAAGATTAAGCACGTGTGTGATCTGATTATTAAAGCTACGTCAGTGGTGGGCGTTACTATGATTGCGAGACGTGGATACGTAGGCAAATTGAGAATTAACTGCCGCGAGACCTGTCAGTGCATTATTTATAGGCTGGTTCAGATGTGCGGTGCTGTCAATCGCAATTAACGCTGATTTCTGTGACAAATAATCGCCACCTCAGGACGGGTAGCAATGTAGGGGCCTTAGGGCCGATCTTGACCAGATTTCGAGGTGGTGAAGGGCTACATCCTTTTGTGAAGTGGTATACCGGGCAGGTACAGCCCGTTAAGTGGACTGGCCATTATCAATGGGTGAGTTGGCACGGCCGTGCCAACCCCCTCGTCAGGCGATGTCGATGTGGATTGGATTGTCACTGCGGAGGGGGTAGTGTTTGGGTGACCCCTGACATCGTGGGCCCCTACGGTGGTACGGCTGGGAGAGCCGTGGGCCCAAGACAGGCCCGGTTCCGTGAGTTGTGTGCCCGCAAGGCAGGGGGTGTTTCGGAGACGGTTGTGAATAGGGCCTAGGGGGAAGCCTGTCGTTACTTTAGCCATGGATTCCCACAGATTGTGTTTGCAACACTGGTCGGTTGCCAGAGTGTTTTGGGTGACCAACGGAGGAGACACAGGTGCCTTGCAGTGGGCAATGGATGCTGACATAGGTGGTCTCCTGGAAGGCAGGAGGGGATGTTTCCCGGTGTAGGGCCTTTGGTGTGCGTGACGCAGAAGTCTGTACGATTCACGTTGTTGGGATGACGAGGAGACTTGGAACTGGCGGCGTCATCGATACGGTGCATCAGCTAAGTGGGCTTATAGTTGGTGATTTGACGGCTTGCCCGAAGGTAAGGAGGGCTACTCTGGTTCTGCAAGCACTGTGGTTGGACTGGTGTAGGAATGACTTACGTGCATTTGCATATAGTTGGTTGCGATGGCGCCAGAGGTTAGGTGCTGCTAGCTTTTACCTGGCGGCTTGGTCGTGCTTGGCACGGGAGGCTGGACACACTGGGCCGTGTGGGTCCCGCGTCCGCCTAACTGAGTGGCTAGGGTGGTCAGGTTTCATTGAACGCCGGTCGCGGCGAGGGGCCGGGGCCACCGGAAGGCATCATCGCCAGGTTTTGCCAGGCGGTTGCTATGCGTATCGTAGGTGTTTTTTTTTTTTTTTGGCTTTGTTGGTTTTGACAGAAACGGCGGGCACGTGCAACGAGGACAGGTCGCCTGTCACCGTGATTGACACGGTAGGAGCTGGCCGAGCGCCACGTTTTTAAAGCAAGATCCCATTTGTATAAAATAGGTAACACAGTGAGTCGGAGTCTGCGAATGAGAAATAATGATTCTAACAGAGAACTTGTTCTCGCAGGAGAATCGAAGTTCTCAGAGTAGAATCCGACGAAACTGTTACCTTTACGACCGCCCCCGCCACCACCCTGCAAAAGACAGTGGATAGGAATGGTGCAATAGGGGGAGTAGAGAGTGGGGTCAGGTGACATAAAATTTGCATAAATTATAATTGAATTGTATGCAAATTAACTTAGATGACAAGGTGCTGACAGCAAGAGGATATCCCATTTGTATAAAATAGGTAACACAGTTTCGTCGGATTCTACTCTGAGAACTTCGATTCTCCTGCGAGAACAAGTTCTCTGGTAGAATCATCATATTTCTGTCGACATGGCCCTTAAAACAGGGAAAGCACCTGCTAGTGCTCAGTCGTCTAAACAAAATAAACAAACTCGAAATGTATTAGCTAACCCGGTTGGGACTAATAATAGTAGTGACAGCGTAACTAGCTCTGATGCTAATGCTGATAAAACCGACAGTGTCAAATCTAACAATGTTAGAACGTGTTACGAATGCGGCTCCGCAATCGTTGCCCCGAACTTAAAGCTTCGGCATCCGCTAATGCATGCTTGCTCGTGGGGAAAGATGCCCTAATTATTTTGAAATCTAGCACTATAGATGCGAGCGTAGGAAAACGTAACATTAAAGTTTTGTGCGATTCCGAGAGCTCAGTTTCGATCGTCAGTGCTAAACTGGCCAAAGGCTGGCCACGGTTGAAACAAAAAAGCAGATGCCAAACTATCTTAAGTAACGACATCGTTGAGTTACAACAGGTAAACCTATGTGTAAAATTAACGAACGGAGCAGTGTTAAAAACAGTAGCTTGTGTTTCGAAGGCGTCTCGGCCTATTTTCGATATAGTGCTCGGAATACCAGGGATTAATTTGTTAAATCAAACGCTTAAACCTACTGTAAACCAGCCACGAAATTCTGGCCCCAACGCTGCAAATGTGTCACCCCCCGAGCGTGTCAATCAAAAAAGCGCTCACGTAAACAGACCCTACCCAGCCCCACGGGAGTGGTCGAGTCCCAAGCGTCGCAAGACTCTCGGACACCTAACCAGCAGCAACCAATCATCAGTTGGTCACCTAGTGGAAAAGTTTTGAATGGGAGGGATCTCATTAAAAATTCCTCTGGCCAGCGCCAAGTACCACAGCAACAAGTGGAAACCGTCCACGCCCCAACGATCCTCCATTGGCTTGTAGCGGCCGAAGCTACGACTGTAGAGGTGCTTGTAGCCTCGCCGACATCAAGATGGTTTTGACCTTTAACTTCTAGTTATGGTGGCGGTTTTTACTTTTACGGAAAACAGCACACGTATGCTACTGGCCCAGTATGGGTAACAGAGCGTCATATGTCCTAACTGTAGGCTAACTAGACAACATTAAAGGGGGGTATTCGCTGCCACCAGGTGGGTGTTTATAAAGGCAGCTCTATAGCTATAACTTCTACATTTAGTCTAACTAGCAGAAAAACAGGCGTTTTACAAAGTCTTTGGTTTATTAAAATGCAGATAAATATAAACAATTACATTTAAAATTCAACTAGTGTCAATACAAGAAAATAGGCTTAAATTAAAGCACGACGATTTTTACAACAGGAAAAATCAACAAGAATTTACATTAAAATTGGACTCAAACTTCAACTACAAGATGAAGAGTAAAAACGACAATTTCGATTAGAAAATGTTTGTGGGACCTCGGGAACCCGTTATAACATGCAAACCGCGGAAATTACATGAAATAAATCTATTTGGTGCAAACCGCGGGAATTACACACAAATAGTCAAGACTATGTTTCAAATCTTCAAATCTGTAGATCCATAGTATTTGGGGAAGCACCCTGGAAAATACGTTGTCTAAATGCAGATTTAGTGTTTAGATTAAGTTCATAATAATAAACACGGGAAAAAAGCTGGTTTTTAGAAAGGGACCTTGAACCCTGACGTTATGGCGATGGAGGCCTAGAATGCCGACTATGGCTCCCCCTCCATAATTCCCTCAAAGCTTAAGGTTAGGTTAAGTTTAAAACTAAAATTTCGAATGGGGTTTCCAAAATTAAATTTTCTAAACTAACACTAGTCTAATACGAACTAACTACCTTTGCCCGGCATGGCAACATTCGGACGGGACATCTCCTATACCGACTGGCGTAGTCACCTCTGGCTTTGAGATCTGATGAGCGTGTGCTAACGATTGCCTCCTGGGGCTGGGGTTTTATACACATTACCGGAAGTTCGCGCGGACGACCAGGAGAGCTACGAGGTCTGGTCGGCTGAGGGCCTTGAGAACAATAGAAAAGTCGGCATCGCAAAGGATTTTTCGCTTGGCGCCGTTTGAAGGAATAACTATGGACTGCGTGATAAAGAGAGTCCAGTAGAGTTATGCTCATTGTTTGGAACGTGAAAAAGGCCTTTAATTACTACGGATTGTTTTCTTATTTAACCACGATGTTAGGCATCGCGACTATTGAAGGAATGATCTCAATAAATTCGGTTATTAACATTGGGAAGCCAGGTTTACTTTGGGAAATCGAAAGCCAAGTCGGTTTTGCTAGGAACAACTACGGAAAATTAGAAAAGACGTGTCCGGGGAAATTCGTAAATAAAAATGTTGCCTAAGCTCCGGCAAAAGATTACGTTAAAAGATTATTATAAAATAAAAGTTTTAAGGTTAAATGCTAAAACGCATTTTAAACATTTGAAATAATATTTGTAGACGTAAAATTGGGTTTTGGGTGTCGGACATTTCTCAAGTATATCTTAGATCGTCACCTTAAATCTACTTAAGAAATATCAAAACAAAGTATCTGTACAATTATTATCGAGGTTTAGTACCTTCGCAGAGGCAGCTCCTCCTAGTAAACACTAAACTAATGTCTTTGGCTTTATGCCTAAGTGAAAAATAAAAATAATTACAATGTTTACAAATGGCGAAAATGGCGTCTCGTGCGCTACGGTGATTTTACGGCTTCAGTTTCGTGCGTTTTTCTAAATGCTGTAGAATGACTCCTAGATGGAATTTTCAGGTTCTGTTTGCTGGGGAAAACAGATAAAGTTCGTGGCTATTAAGAGCTGATTAGATGAGACTGATCGGACCATTTTCTTGGAAGTTACAGGTGGTTGAAGTTGGGGTTTTTCACGGCCGAGGCGCCGAGAAAAAAAAATTGTTCGTTGCCGTAAACGAAGTTTCCCTCAGGTTTTTGATAGTTTGAGTCAAGGTATCCTCTCAAATCGGGTGAATAACTCGGGCCTTCTTTACAGGCTACAGTGTCGCCATGAGGTCAACACACCTCCAAGATGTAAACTGAAACGCAGTTTTTCCGATAATGATGTGAGCCGCAGTGTGTTCATATCCAGTTGGCCAAAAACAAACGAAACCAGCTTCTCAAGTTGGCTTGTTGCACGAAGCAAAACCGTACCTTAACCTAAAAGTTAGTATAAACAGTTAGACTGATTTTAAATAAAATTAAATCGAAATGCCAGTAGTGAAAACTTAAATGCAGTTTTTTTTTCTGATCCTTTTTACATTAGGACCCGATGATTTGTTGTTAAAGTTTTGTCTTGGATAAGAAGATGAAATTTTTGTGCTTGATCACCACAATTATGACTTTAAATTAAATAATTGTTTTGTAGTTGAAACGAAGGTTGTAATGCTAACCTAACCGCAAGTTAAAATGTAATTTTACCAGTAGGGAGTAAGTAAAACCACTGAATAGGTCTCCAAACTGAACAACTAAAACTTGAGTAGTTTTTTTTTCCCTAAAAAGTAGTTTTTTTTGTGCAAGCTGGTGCTAGCCACCCAGTTTAACCCTAGTAGTGTGTAAATTTTCTACCAGTCGAGTTTTTTTTTCTACACTAAAAACCGGAAACCTAACAAACTAGTTTTTTTTCAACTATAGTAATTGTACGCCGCTACAAAAGTGGCTACATCTATGAACACCTAACCTAAACACCAAAAATCGTGTTTTATTGCTTTTAAAGTTTGCAAACTTTAAACTGCTTCGTTGGACAAACCTGGATAGTTGAGTTATGAACGCTGATACTCTCAGCAGGTATTTTGTTTAAACATTAATTGTTAAAACACGTCATTTTCAGTACAAATTGACTGGAAATTAATTTTTATCTTTAAATTTTGTTAAGTGGTACATTGAAAGTGCAACCACACCAAAAGGAACTTTCAGCTATTTCCTGTTTTGGATTTCATGCCTGAATTTTAAGTGCCTGCGTTTTACTCTTTTTGTCAGTATCTACGTCTCCCTTTGTGGGAGAATATTAACAAAGATTGTAGCGACACTAATTAAATATTCATTAGGAATATTCTACGGGGGTTGCAACTTGTCCCCGGTTGGCCCTTCTTTAAGTTTTAAACAAAACGGTTTTCTTTATTAAAAAAAACTGTCTGTCTCACCTCAGAGGGCAAAAGATAAACTCTGATTAAAAGGTTGTTGCTGTAACGGCGGACGCTACGACGGCTTAGGTGCTTGTAACGCCCCCGGTTTCCCTGGTGTATGTGGAGTTTCAGCTTGAGGTTAATCGGTGTTAATGACGACTTTTTACGTTATTCAACACAGCATGGGCGACTGTCCCAGCATGGGGCATGGAGTGCCGGTCCTAATTAAAGGGCCCTAACTTTAAACTGTCGTATCGCTGCCACCAACGGTGGATTTAACTGTTTAACTAGCTGAAATCTAAAGATGGGCCACATATTTAATTTTACACTAAAATACAATTAATCAATTCTAGCAAACGACTGAAGCTTAAAACTTTTGGTTTTATTTTTGCAACAGAGAATGAAAAAAGACACTTTACATTATAGTTTGCTTCTAAAAGCTTTTGAATACCATTGGTTTAAAAGCAACAAGTTTGAATTTACAAAGTAGCAATTCACAATTCAGACAAACACACTTGGTTTGAATAAAAGTTTAAATTTTCACATTTAGAAAAAGTAATTCATGGGTGCTCCGGGAGACACCCGCAAGACTTGACAGACGCAACTGATTAAAGTCTATCCGACAGTATGTTTCTACATGATCAACCGTCCACAGTTATGTTTCTAAGTTTTCCAAGTACAAAAAGATCAACCTCCCTTAGTTCCCTCGAGAACTGTTCTAAGTTATAAAACGCCCAGCAATTTTACACTTAGGCATCAGTTTGTTTCAATTTGACTTCCACAAAGATCAAACCGTCACGTAGTTTAAGTTTAAAAATCCATTTAAATTAAACTGGAAAATTTGGTTTTTAGAAAGAGAACCACTCTGACGTTATGGGGAGAGGAAACCTAAGATGCCGCTACAGGCGTCTCCACCATAATATTCTCTAGCTAGAGAGTTAAGTTAAGTTTTAAACTAAAATTTAGAATATGGGGGTCCTAAACTGAACTTTCAAAAGCTAAACTATAACATACGAACCACTACCATCGTGCCCGGCATGGCATTCTCCGGACATGGCGTCTCCACTCCCGACTGGCGTGACCGGTCTCTAGCTTGAGATCTGTGAGCTGTGCTAACTATGCATTCTGGGGCTGGGGTCTTATGCTGGAGAGGGGGCAAAGCGCGGACATGGAGGATAGCTGCGGGGGGTCTGATTGGCTGAGGGCCTCGAGAACAATGAAAAGTGGGAGGAGAAGTCGGTTGAAAAAAGGAACTGGGTGCAGAGCCGTTTGAAGGAGTAAGGACATGTAAAGACGGAAAAGATAGGCCTGTTGAGTTTCACTCAATTGAACTTTGGGAAATAGGCCTTTACTTTGTATTCTTGGCTACGGATTGAATATTTACATGTCTTGTGAAAGCACATACATTGGCTTGGGTAATGCATAAAGCATTACTATTAAATTTTATAAGCTTTAACTGTAAACTGCAGTGTTAAACACCACAACTAGTTTTGGCTGGGGGGGGGGGGCGCAAAAATGGGGAATTCGAAGTTTTTGCACAGTTTGACTTTCGGAAATGGGTTAAACAGATCTTTTTAAGAATTCTTTTAGTGTTTAATAGTAGATCAAGCTATTCGTAGGTTTTGGTAGGCCTCAGTCAGGTTAAAGGAGAACTAAAACAAACATATATACACTGAAAATTCGTGTCCGGTAGAATGCCAGGTCGTAATACGTTTATACGTTTGGACATATGGTAGCGTTTCTGGGGGTAAAAGAATATAGATAAAGTATAAATGCGGTTAAATAAACTAGCTTAGTTGAATGCTATAACGCATTAAGTTACTGGGAACATTTAACGTTTAACATTTTTACAGTTAAAATCGATTGTTGTGGAAATTTTTCATATGGGTTGCGGCCGACAAACACAATAAAAAACATCACACTACAAATTGGTTGTCTGTATAGAATAGAATAGAATAGAGAACCCGACGGTGCAAGCAAAAGCCAAGAAGCACCCACCCCCCCTCCCCCCCAAACCCACACACCCACACACCCAAACCAAGGACCAACCACCAGGAAAAGCCTAAGCAAGAAAACGGTCCAGCCGACTTTTGAAAGCATCAAGCGAAGTGGAAAGAACAACCGAAACAGGAAGGGCATTCCAAGCCTCGACCACGCGTTCAGAGAAAAACCGGTGCCGAACATTACCAGAGGAGACACTTCCACAGAGTTTGAGGGAATGCCCCCTGGTCAAAGTGTGAGAGAGACAAAAAAAGTCGGCTGCCTGGACGTCAATAAGGTGGTTTAATATTCGGTAAGTGAGGATAAGGTCACCCCGGAGGAACCTGGTTTTGACCGAGGTCAAGTTTAGTTTGCAAAGTCGTTCATCATAAGACAAATTTTTGAGGGGAAGGCACCATTTAGTGAGGCGGCGTTGACAAGTCTCAAGACGGGCGAAGAAAGAAGCATAACAGGGGCGGCCAACCTGAGAGCAGAATTCGAGTGTAGGACGAAGGAAGGTTTTGTACAGGAGAGCAAACAGCTTAGGTGAGCCAGCAGAGAAAGTTTTAAGAATGTAGTGGGCTTTTTTTTGTATAAATCCTCTTACAATACACTAAGCTAGTATGTTCGGGCTTTTTGCCCTGTAAGAAAAGGGATAAAATGAAAATACAAAAATACAGAGTTCAGCAATGGCGGCCATGTTGAAGGTATGCTGTAGTGGCTTGGAGATGATCTTCAAACGTCGTTTAAAGGTTCTTAATGGTGGAAAGTCCGGATTTGGGCTTCCCCAAGTGTCTTGTATTTGGACAGGCTATGTATGTAGAAAGTTTGAGCCGATTTGGTTCGTTATTAAAGAAACGGCGAAATGTGCCTCGGCGAGGCATTTGGTGCCTCACGAAAAAAAAATTTCAAATTTTTGAAAAACAGGCGTTTTTCGGTGGCGCTCGTTTACATTGCGTTATTATCCATAAAACCTCCCAGCGTTGTATTTTATGTTTTAAGTTATGGGTCATACCTAAAAACCCTTCAGTGTGAGAATTTTCATGTAAAACAAGTTGTTTGGTAACCTTAAACCACTCTAGTGGTAGTCTGTTAACTTTAAATAGAGCTGATAGTTGCGCATGCGCTTATAGTACCCTCTATTCCGATCCTTAACGCAAGCTAGGTCCTGAGGGGTGCACCCAGGGGTCTTTTTTCGAGGTTTTCCCAGATAAAAAAAATAACTTTCTGTGCATGGCTGACTGGTTAGAGCATTAAATGTTGCGATTATCTCATTTGAATTAACAGCTACAAAAACCCTGAAACTGTAACTTTATATAATCCAAAAACAGCGTTTTTATTCATATAAATAAACTCCTTTGCTCCAATTTTATTTGTGGCCTGTACGAATTTCCTGCAACAAGCAGCGCGGACAGCACATGGTTAATTTTTGCAAATAGTGTCCCTTTAAACTTGTGTAAAGAAGGCCCGAGTTCTTCACCCGATTTGAGAGGATACCTCAACTCAAACTAACAACCTGAGGGAAACTTCGTTTACGGCAACGAACAATTTTTTTTCTCGGCACCTTGGCCGTGAAAAATCCGAACTTCAACCACCTGTAACTTCCAAGAGAATGGTCCGATACGTCTCATCTAAGCAGCTCGTAATAGCCACGAACTTTCTCTGTATTCCCCGGAATCAGAACACAAAAATTCCTTCTAGTACTTCCACAGCATCCATTTGAAAAACGCGCGAAACCGATGCCGTAAAATCACCGTAGCGCACGAGACGCCATTTTCGCCACTTGTAAAAATTGTATTTACTTTTTATTTTTTACTTAGGCATAAAGCCAAAGACATTAGTTTAGTGTTTACTAGGAGGGGCTTCCTCTGCGAAGGTACTTAACCTCGATAATAATTGTACAGATACTTTGTTTTGATATTTCTTAAGTAGATTTAAGGTGACGATCTGTAACGCACTTGAGAAATGTCAGACATCCAAACCCCAATTTTACGTCTACAAATATTAATTCAAATGTTTAAAATGCGTTTTAGCATTCGCTGGTAACCTTAAAACTTTTATTTTATAATAATCTTTTAACGTAATCTTTTGCAATCACCACTACCGGAGCTTAGGCAACATCTAACTTACGAATTTTCCCGGACACGTTTTTTCTAATTTTCCGTAGTTGTTCCTAGCAAAACCGACTTAACTTTCTATTTCCCAAAGTAAACCTGGCATCCCAATGTTAATAACCGAATTTATTGAGATCTTTCCTTCAATAGTCGCGATGCATAACATCGTGGTTAAATAAAACAATCCGTAGTAATTAAAGTCCTTTTTTCATGTTCCAAACAATGAGTATAACTCTGCTGGCCTCTCTCTACCTCGCAGTCAATAATTGTTCCTTCAAACGGCGCCAAGCGAAAAATCCTTTGCGCTGCCGACTTTTCTATTGTTCTCAAGGCCCTCAGCCAACCAGACCTTGTAGCTCTCCTGGTCGTCCGCGCGAATTTCCGGTACGTAGCATAAAAAGCCCACGCTCCCCTCACTCGTTAGCACACGCTCATCAGATCTCAAAGCCAGAGGTGACTACACCAGTCGGTATTAGAGATGTCCCATCCGAATGTTGCCATGCCGGGCAAAGGTAGTTGGTTCGTATTAGACTAGTGTTAGTTTAGAAAATTTAATTTTGGAAACCCCAATCGAAATTTTAGTTTTAAACTTAACCTAACCTTAAACTTTGAGGGAATTATGGAGGTGGAGTCATAGTCGGCATTCTAGGCCCCCATCGCCATAACGTCAGGGTTCACGGGTCCTTTCTAAAAACCAGCTTTCTTTCCGTGTTTATTATTATGAACTTAATCTAAGCACTAAATCTGCATAGGAAGACGTATTTTCTAGGGTGCTCCCCCAAATACTAAGGATCTACAGATTTGAAGATTTGATTCTTGGTCGGACTTAGAAAACATAGTCTTGGACTATTTTTCTGCAATTCCCGCGGTTTGCACTAAGTAGATTTATTACATGTAATTCCCGCGGTTTGCATGTAATAACGGGTTCCTGAGGTCCCACAAACATTTTCTAATCGAAATTTTATTTTACTCTTCATCTTGTAATGTGAAGTTTGAGTTGAATTTAATGTAAATTCTTGTTGATTTTTCCTGTTGTAAAAATCGCCGTGCTTTAATTTAAAAGCTTTTCTTGTCTTCACACTAGTCGAATTTAAATGTAATTGTTTATATTTACCTGCATTTTAATAAACCAAAGAGTTTATAAAACGCCTGCTTTTCTGCTAGTCAGACTAAATGTAGACGTTATTATAGTTCTTAAGAAAACCACTTAATAATTAAACTTAAAGCTGCATTTAGAAACACCCACCTGGTGGCAGCGAATACCCCCCTTTAATGTTGTCTAGTTAGCCTACAGTTAGGACAAATGACTCTCTGTTACCCATACTGGGCCAGTAGCATACGTGTGCTGTTTTCCGTAAAAGTAAAAACCGCCACCACAACTAGAAGTTAAAGGTCAAAACCATCTTGATGTCGGCGAGGCTACAAGCACCTCAGGAGTCGTAGCTTCGGCCGCTACAACTTGGTGGCAGCGGTGGGATGAACAGGTGCTGTTCCTGACAAGCGTTCCCCCATGCCATGCTACTGCAATTAAACAATTCTTCAATTTGTTAACCGCAACTCGGACGAAAGTTGCAAGAAAAAGATGTCCGTGACTCTGTTACAATAGTCACCTGAAAAAGACGCCTGCATTGCTGTTACAAATCAATGCCCCCCCCCAGCCTCAGTAACGACGCCGTTCCTGGAGCCAGAGTCGACGCCTGCCCGAGTCGACGCCTGCCCAGCCGAGATGCGAGCATCAAACCCCGCAACTCTGTGAGGAGAGACCAGCCAGCGACGGACAAGGGGCTTTTGCACAGACGACTGCCCGTGGATGAGACAACCATCGCCGCAGTGAGTGAGATCCAGAGACGTTCTAGTACGACGCCCGTGGAATCAGTGTCGTCGATCGACGGTGGGACGATTGGCCAGATGTGGACAGACTGACCACACAGTTATTGTGTTTTCTGGGTAAGTGTGCATAGGATATGCTTTGGCCTGCCAAGCCTAGTGTTATAGTTATAAACATTTATGTATTTTAATTATTTATACACCAAAGCTAGGGGTCGTGAAAAAGTGTTTTCCATTGCTAAAGCTTACTGGATTAGGATGAGAAACGTTTAAATTCGTGCTCAGTCTTAACGTAAAGTTAAAATTAATTTGCGGCTGCAATTTAATTCCGTATTACATTTATACAAGCTGTATTTTTGAACGTAAGGTTAAAATTTCCGGAAATGGCTACTTTCGACGAAATTGTAGAAGGTCTTAAAAACAGGGAGCTGTAAAGAAGGCCTGAGTTCTTCACCCGATTTGAGAGGATACCTCAACTCAAACTAACAACAACCTGAGGGAAACTTCGTTTACGGCAACAAACAATTTTTTTTTCTCGGCGCCTCGGCCGTGAAAAACCCCAACTTAAACCACCTGTAGCTTCCAAGAAAATGGTCCGATCCGTCTCATCTAAACAGCTCTTAATAGCCACGAACTTTCTCTGTATTCCTCCGGAAACATAACACAAAAATTCCTTCTAGAACTTCCACAGCATCCGTTTGAAAAACGCACGAAACCGATGCCGTAAAATCACCGTAGCGCACGAGACGCCATTTTCGCCACTTGTAAAAATTGTATTTACTTTTTATTTGTCACGTAGGCATAAAGCCAAAGACATTAGTTTAGTGTTTACTAAGGAGGGGCTTCCTCTGCGAAGGTACTTAACCTCGATAATAATTGTACAGTGTAAACGAGCGCCACAAAAGAAAATTGAAATTTTTTTTTCTTATGGCACCCAAAATGCCTCGCCGAGGCATATCCAGCCGTTTTTGCAATAATGGTCCGATTCTTACAAACTCTTCGACATTTAATAGCCTGTCCGAATACAAGACTCTTGGGGAAGCCCAAATCCGGACTTTCCATCTGAAAAACTCTCAAATCTACATTTGAAGATCACCTCAAAACCTGCAGCGCTACTTCATCATGGCCGCCATTGTTATAAAATGTATTTGTATATTTTGATTTTATCACTCTTCTTTTCGGGCATAAAGCCCCAAACTCTAGCATAGTTGTATTTTAGGAGAAAGGCACTGAACCTTGTGCCCATGTACTGACAACCATTTTTGAAGTGTGATATTTTTTTATTGTGTTTGAACGATCGCAACTACTATGAAAAATTTCCACTTAGATCAAACGTTGTCCGTTAACTTTAGCGTTCAAACCTCCACTTTAACTTTATGCGTTTTAGCATAACATCAAGCTACACTATTTATTCTTTCTTTTAGCCTTTTATAATAATCTTTTACCCCCAGAAACGCTGCCATTAGTCCAAGTAATTAGACATCGGCATTCTACCGGACACGAATTTTTAGTGTATATATGTTTATTTTAGTTCTCCTCTCAGCCCGACTGGAACCCAACCAAAACACTACTGATAGCTTGAACTACTATTAAATCCAAAAGAATTCTTACAAAGATCTGTTCCAAACAATTCCGTAAGTCAAACTGTGCAAAAACGTCGAAAACCCCTTTTTGCCCCCCTCCCCAGCCAAAACTAGTTGTGGTGTATAACACTACAGTTTACAGTTAAAGCTTATAAAATTTAATAGTAATGTTCTCTGCATTACCCAAAGCCAAGTAATAAGCTTTAACAAGAGCCAATTCACGTTGCAATCATGTAAATATGGAATCCGTAGCCAATAATTCAAAATAAAGGCCTATTTCCGAATGTTCAATTGAGTAAAACTCAAAACTGTCTTTTCCATCCCTACTCCTTCAAACGGCTCTGCACCCAGTTCCTTTGTTCATCCGACTTCTCCTCCCACTTTCCATTGTTCTCGAGGCCCTCGGCCAATCAGACCCCCGCAGCTATCCTCGACGTCCGTGCTTTCCCCCCTCTCCAGCATAAAACCCCAGCCCCAGAATGCATAGTGAGCACAGCTCACAGATCTCAAGCTAGAGAAGGGTCATGCCAGTCGGGAGTGGAGACGCCATGTCCGTGGGATGCCATGCCGGGCAAAATGGCAGTGGTTCGTATGTTTGTTGTTAGCTTTTGAAAATTTAATTTAGGACCCCCAAGTCTAAATTCTAGTTTAAATTCGTAACATAAACTCTCTCTAGCTAGGGAATATTATGGTGGTGACGCCTGTAGCGGCATCTTAAGTTTCTCACCCCATAACGTCAGAGTGGTTCTCTTATTAAAAAACAAAATCTTTCTTATTTGTTTTAAACATTAATTCAAATAACTGACGGTTTGATCTTTGTGTGGGATTCACTCCAGACGGACTTTATAAGTAGCCGAGGCTTTTATAATTTGAGGAGTTGACTTGTAAACAGCAACTCTGGGAGGTTTAAGGCTCTGTTTTATCACTTAGAAACAAAACTGTGAAACGGTTGATCTTTCATGCATGTTTGAAACATACTGTTTGATAGATTGTAACCAGCCGAGGCTGTTCAATCTTGCGGACGACTCTGCGGAGCGTCCAGTATTGCTTTTTCTAGTCGAAAAACTTAATTGATTGTTCATTCAAAACACAAGTGTCGTTTTGTTGTAAAATCGTTTGAATTGCTACAATGTAAATTCAAACTAGTGCTTTTTAAATAAGTTTGTTTCAAAAGCTCTCGGGCAAACGTAATGTAAAGTGTTTTATTCATTCTCTGTTGTTTAAAATAAAAACCAGGAGTTTTTAACTTCAGTTCGTTTGCTAGTCGATTAACTGTTTAAGTGTAAATAAATATGTAGACCATCTTTAGTTTAGCTCTTGATAAACGGTTAAAGTTCCATCGCTGGTGGCAATGAAATACCGGCAGTATTAAGGTTAGGCCCCTTTAATCTAGGACGCTGCACTCCATCCCCCATGCTGGGACAGTAGCCCTTGCTGTGCTTATGCCGTAAAAGTCGCATTAATCACCGCAACACCTTAAGCTGAATCTCCGTGTCAAACCAGGAAACCGGAGGCGCTACAAGCACCTGAGCCGTCGTAGCGTCCGCCGTTACAACAGATACTTTGTTTTGGTATTTCTTAAGTAGATTTAAGGTGACGATCTGTAATGCACTTAAGAAGTGTCCGACATCCAAACCCCAATTTTACGTCAACAAATATTAATTCAAATGTTTAAAATGCGTTTTACCATTCGCTGGTAACCTTAAAACTTTTATTTTACAATAATCTTTTAACGTAATCTTTTGCCATCACCACTACCGGAGCTTAGGCAACATCTAACTTACGAATTTTCCCGGACACGTCTTTCTAATTTTCCGTAGTTGTTCCTAGCAAAACCGACTTGGTTTTCGATTTTCCAAAATAAACCTGGCTTCCCAATGTTAATAACCGAATTTATTGAGATCTGTCCTTCAATAGTCGCGATGCATAACATCGTGGTTAAATAAGAAAACAATCCGTAGTAATTAAAGGCCTTTTTTCACGTTCCAAACAATGAGTATAACTCTACTGGCCTCTCTCTACCTCGCAGTCAATAATTGTTCCTTCAAACGGCGCCAAGCGAAAAATCCTTTGTGCTGCCGACTTTTCTATTGTTCTCAAGGCCCTCAGCCGACCAGACCTCGTAGCTCTCCTGGTCGTCCGCGCGAACTTCCGGTACGTAGCATAAAAAGCCCCCGCTCCCCTCACTCGTTAGCACACGCTCTTCAGATCTCAAACCCAGAGGTGACTACGCCAGTCAGTATTGGAGATGTCCCATCCGAATGTTGCCATGCCGGGCAAAGGTAGTTGGTTCGTATTAGACTAGTGTTAGTTTAGAAAATTTAATTTTGGAAACCCCATTCGAAATTTCAGTTTTAAACTTAACCTAACCTTAAGCTTTGAGGGAATTATGGAGGTGGAGCCATAGTCGGCATTCTAGGCCCCCATCGCAAATAATAAGGCTCCCCCAAATACTAAGGATCTACAGATTTGAAGATTTGATTCTAGGTCGGGCTTAGAAAACATAGTCTTGGACTATTTTTGTGTAATTCCCGCGGTTTGCATGTAATAACGGGTTCCCGAGGTCCCACAAACATTTTCTAATCGAAATTGTATTTTACTCTTCATCTTGTAATGTGAAGTTTGAGTTGAATTTAATGTAAATTCATGTTGATTTTTCCTGTTGTAAAAATCGCCGTGCTTTAATTTAAAAGCTTTTCTTGTCTTGACACTAGTCGAATTTAAATGTAATTGTTTATATTTACCTGCATTTTAATAAACCAAAGAGTTTATAAAACGCCTGTTTTTCTGCTAGTTAGACTACAGGGCCGTAGGAAGCAAATCTGAAGTGGTGCGGCTATGGTACAGGCCCAGGGAAACCAGCTAGGCGGTCTGGGGGAGCGCTGTAAGCTCCCCCAGCGGGGTCCGGGGCAGAGCCCCGGAAGCTGAAGCAATTTTCCGTACTGTATTGCCTTAGCTGGCTTCTGAAGACCACGTTTGAACAAAATTCTCAAGATTTTATTAATTAATTAAAATATGGTTCAAAGTTTTACTGCAAAAGCCTAATTATTTGACTTTAAAAAATAATGCCACTTTAGAGATTAGGGTATTGTTTTTGGTTGGTACCATGTCAAAATTCTGAGCTTCGGATAGTATCCATTAAATCACCGATATTTGGTAAATCCTTCACGTAAATCCTTCACGCCATGTTTACGTCTAGAGACAATGTACTCTCGCAGCAGGTACGACCCACGTTTAGCTAATAGGGAAACATTTGAATAATGCTTCTAAATTATGACAAAACGATAAAAAAAAACTTTTTAAACTATTAATTTATACAAAAATGTTACCAAGCAAATATCTTCTTTTTTTTAACTGCTTAAAACGTAAAAAACTACATAAATAAATCTGGGTGCAAGAGTGTTGAAATCAACCACTAGAGTGCAGCACCATCCCATGCGAACTGACCATGTTAATGCAAATATTGTATGGTGTTTCGTCGACTTTAATAGTGACATTATGAGCATTTGCATCAAGCCGGATTCGTGGGTTGGAGTGACGAGTTTAGAAGTTGGTTGCACCATACAGCAGTATCAAATTTCAGCATTTACTGTCAGCGCAGCGTATGCAGCGATGCTGTTCAGTGCAACAATATATCTAACTCTATGGTTCAGTGGCTAAATTCCGGAACTATTATAACGGCATAGCAGGAAAATTTAGCGTTGCTGCCTCCTGGATTATGAACGTCGCATCATGTCGGCATTCGACAATTCGGGCAAATAAAGCTTTTTTTCCCCCGGAAAAGTGGTGCGGCCATGGCCGGACCGGCCGCACCGGGTTTTACGGCCCTGGACTAAATGTAGAAGTTATAGTTCTTAAGAAAACCACTTAATAATTAAACTTAAAGCTGCATTTAGAAACACCCACCTGGTGGCAGCAAATACCCCCCTTTAATGTTGTCTAGTTAGCCTACAGTTAGGACAAATTACTCTGTTACCCATACTGGGCCAGTAGCATACGTGTGCTGTTTTCCGTAAAAGTAAAAACTGCCACCACAACTAGAAGCTGAAGGTCAAAACCATCCTGATGTCGGCAAGGCTACAAGCACCTCAGGAGTCGTAGCTTCGGCTGCTACACTTGTAATTTTTATTTACAAAAATTTCTTGAGCCACAAAAACGTCAGTCCCCCAATTTTATTTTTTGTAAACGGTGTATTTTATAACTTGTGGTGATGTATTTCACGGAAGGTGTATTCCTTGGTGCATTTATTTATGCAATTTATTTACATGGCATGGCAGTCTTGTTCTTTGGCGTATCTTGTGTGTACTTACATTTCTGTTGTAGCATTTATTTGGAGTTCAACAGGAACCGCGAATAAAGTTCTCCGTGTGGGGGCATGTAAACGTGGTTTTGTGGTAGACATTTGTGGTGAGGAGACCTCAACACCTCCGAGCCAAAAACCTGAGGGCAGAACTCTTCATTTCAAGAAGAACATCGTCTTTATGGCGACCCCACTTTAAAAATCGCCAAAATTTTACATTTTGTATTTTATTCTTTCAGGCATAAAGCCAACAACACTAGCTTAGTTGTGTTTTAGGAGGGGCTTCCACTTCGATGGTACGTAACCTCACACTCATGTAAAACACGATATCTTTTATTCTTAAAACAGGTGAAGACTTTAATTATGAAAATGTCCGACGTTAAAATCACTTGTCTGCTTCTGCAAACAACTAAAATCTAACCTAAATGCGTTATAGCATATTTAAAACTAAGCTGGTATATTTAATCTTTTGATTTTTGCACTAAAAGCACTTTAGTAAACTTAACTTCTTGCCATGAACCCTACCGGAGCTCAACCTTTTATGTTTGTTTATTTTTACGGACCCAGTGTATAATTTTTATGTTGCAGCGGCCCTTACAGGGTCTTGAGGTGCCTACTGTCTATAGCACCGACATCTGGCGTACATGTGGTAATCGTAGAATAAATCATAAGTGGCGGTTTTTACTTTGTTGTGAAAACAGCATAGCGTGTCTACTGCACGGTTAGGAGAAGAGCGTCAACGTCCTAACTAAACTTTTTATGACCTATCTATCACGGTTTACTGCCACCACGATGGGTAGTTAATTTAATTGCCTACTTCGGAGTTAGAATAAAAATTGATTTGTAATTAAAATAACCCTTGCAAATTAAATTGGACTCTAAGTCAAACTGTTGTTAAAAACAACTTTCTTTTCTGTTTTAATAAAACTTGACAAGATCTATACAACTCGTAGTAACTAGTTGGTTACAGAAATATTTACTGGGCTTTACAATTAGAAGCACGGAGGATTTACAATTAAATCGGCAATATGAACAAAATCAAGTTCACAATAAATTTGGACTAGAAAAGTCAGTTAAGCTATCACAGCTTTCTGAATTACATGATGCAACATACATTTAGCAAAACAGTCGTGTGAATGACGTTAGTAACGCTTGCACTAAAATCACTTCAATCTATCACACTGAATCTAGATTAGTGCTATAAGGAAAACTACCTTTCGAAAGCTCTGTTTCGATGATAACACACGCAAGATCTTGGTGATCTTTTAGATTATTTGATGAACACTTGAGGGAAAAAAGCCGGTTTTTAGGAAGGGGAACTTAAACCCTTAAGTTATGGGCGCCCTAGACCAGAAATTCTGATGGCGTTTGGCTACCCATAAGTTTACTCGAAAAGCTAGAAGTTATGTTTAAAGTTACGACTATTAATTTAGTAATAAGTTCCAAAATAAAAATTCTTAAGTTTAAACTAGTTATCCTTGAACTACTACCTTGCCCGGCATGGCAACGCTGGACAGGACATCTCTGTTCCGACCGCCGTAGTGACCTCTAGCCTTTGAGTCTTTGAGCTATGCTATCGACTGCAATGCCCGAATTGCTTATATGGGGGGAGAAACCGCGGACGGCTGCGACGACTGCACGTTTTGGCGGCAGTAGAGGCAGGCTGCCTTGGAGGAGGTAATTCTGTGTTAGTTCCAAAATGAGCTGTACCACGTGCGGTGTAAACTTGGTCTTGTATTAGACATTCGTGGTGAAGACACCTCAATACCGCCGAGCCAAAAACCTGAGAGCTTAACTCTTCAAAACCAGTCTTTATGGCGATCTCACTTTAAAATGGCAAAATTGTACAGTTTGTATTTTATTCTTTTCGGCATAAAGCCAACGCCACTAGCTTAGTTGTGTTTTAGGAGGGCTTACCCTCACATGTAAAACACGCAATATTTTTTATTCTTAAAACAGGTGACGACTTTAACCATGAAAAATGTCCGACGTTAAAATCACTTGTCTGCTTCTGCAAACAACTAAACCTAACCTAAAATTCATTATAGCATATTTAAAACTAAGCTGGTATATTTAATCTTTTGATTTTTGCACTTAATGCACTTTGGTAAACTTAACTTCTTGACATGAACCCTGCCGGAGCTCAAACTTTTATGTTTGTTTATTTTTACGGACCCAGTGTATAATTTTCATGTCTATTTTTTTTTGGCATCTCCATCCAAACTCCGACTGTAGCAACCCTCTAAAACGTAAACAAACTAGCTTTCCTACGATAAAATCATGCCTTATTAGTAGCAGTTTGTTTCCCAAAGTCGAATAATAAATCCGAGCTAACACTTCGTCCCCCCCCCCCTCCTTCAATAGTTGCGATGCATAACATCGTAGTTTATTTTTATAGGCTTAAATTCACGTTATGAGTTTTAAACTCACTTGCACTTTCAAGCCAGGCCTCTAACGCTCCCAAGTCGGCAATTCCCTTTGTAAATGCAGCCTCACCAATTCCCTTCCAACCAAAACACTACATTCAATTCCCCAGCCACTCAGAGTGCTCAGCTACCCTGCCCGTCCGCGCAGTCATGCCTACTTCCGGTAGTGACAGCTCGGCCGATTTTGTTCAGTCTCTCCTCCTCCAAGCGTCCACCTCTACCCCACACCCCCCTCTGTCGCTCTCGTACAGGTCCGCGCCTTCCCTCTACCTGCCGGCCAGGC